>JAUBNZ010000945.1:0-13466 GCA_032355485.1 Bonnemaisonia californica
ACCCGCCGCCGCAGCAGCAGCCCTACCCCCCCACGCCCTCGGGTCAACAACCGTACCCGACCCAGAGCTACTCCGCCCAGCAGCAGCCTTACCCGCCGCAGCAGCAACCCTACCCGCCGCCGCCGCCGCAGCAGCAGTACCCGCCGCAGAACGGCTACGCCCCAGCCCAGTACAGGCAGCAGCAGCAGCAGCAGGCACCCATGACCAGCCGATTCCAACCCTCGGGCCGCAAACGCGCCTTGCTCGTTGGAATCAACTACCGCGGCACGAAGGCCCAGCTTCGCGGCTGCGTGCGCGATGTCACCTACGTCCATCACCTGCTTACGTCCAAGTTTGGCTTCCGTGAGAAGGACTTTGTCGTGCTCACCGATGAGAGTACCAATATTTCCGGCGTCCAAAAGGGCCATCCTACCCGCCGCACCATTATCGATTCCCTCAAATGGCTCGTGAGTGAAACCCGCCCCGGTGATAGCTTGTGGTTTTCCTTCTCTGGCCACGGGTCGCAAGTTCGCGATACTAATGGTGACGAGAGCGATGGCTACGACGAGACCATCTTACCCGTGGACTACAAAACCGCTGGGCATATTGTGGACGATGAGCTTTACGAAATTGTGCGCAACGTTGGGCCTGGCTCTCGTTTAACCGTTTTATTAGACGCTTGTCATTCAGGTACGACTGCGTCTATTTCTTTAACCTTGTTCTTACGACTACCATGTGCGAGCTTTCTTCTAACGGTTTCCAATCTACTCTTATTTCTCACATCTCCCTTCCCATGATGCTACTCAATTGCAACGAAAACAGGAACTGGTACGCTGTCCATTTCATTTTGATCTGCCACACATGTATATGCTTCGAAGTGCCTGTCATGCTAACTCTGTGTTTCTCCACTTGGTATCTACTGTCATATTTATTTTTACAGGACTGGATCTTCCGTATCAGCACGATATATTCGGCACGGGTACGGGGCAAGTGTCCTCAGGGGGCAAGCCAAGTGGGCTTGCTTCTGGGCTGTTTGGCGTAGCGAATGCTCTTCTCAGCGGCAACCCAGGCGGCGCACTCTCAGCTGGTCTAAACGCAACAGGCTATGGTAAAAAGAAGAAGCTTCCTCCCGGTGCGGACCCAGGAAAGGGGGAGGTATTGCTCTTCTCCGGCTGCAAGGACAATCAGACCTCAGCAGACACAAGCAGACTGGCCGGCGGGCTGACCACAGGTGCTATGACGTACGCTCTCATCGAGACGCTCGAGCACTCCACTGTGGGTGATTGGCACAACTACAACTACCGGAAACTTTTGCAGACCATGAGACAGAAGCTTCGCGCGGCGAAGATGAGCCAGACACCGCAGTTTTCGACCTCCCATCCTTTCGACCTTAACACGCTCTTCTTGCTTTAGAATTTGTGCATGTCCGTGCGATGAATTGCGGTATTGCTTTCCTTGTCATGTAAATGTAAATAATATGTAGGTCGCGATTTCCCAATTGTGTTGAGCGCATCGTAGATGCTGCATCGGGCTGCTCATTTGCAGATGCTGTAACTGCAATGATGCGGGCCAGGTTATCAGCAACAGGTACAGCAAGTACATCTGTATATATAAGTATGTACGTATAGATACATACATTACTATTGCCCCATCCAGTAGGTTACAGACCGCGCGGGCACTCTATATACTATAGAGCTCCACAGTTAGGCATTTATCCACCAACCCAATTCTGGATGAGAGGCAAGTGGGACGCGCCGTAGTGCAGCAGGACCACAGGTGGATGAAAAGCTCCCATTCAGAAGTGAGAAACGGAAGCAATCTGCATTCCATGCGACAAGAGAATGTCCCTATTGTCGCACAAAATGCGCAAAAGTGAAAATACACTGCAAAACAGTCTTGCCAACATGGCAACGTTTTATTGGCATTTTAAAATTTGGCAATGTTTTGCACACTTTGTGGCATTTTGCACCTCTAAGTCAAAACTTTTAGAACGGCCCTCGGAGTCTTTGATAGAGCAAAACAAAACAAGTGAAAGGGACCGGGATTGTACAGTTCTGGAAATTTTGCCCAACACCGCTCCTAAAGTTTACCGTATTGCCTGCGCAGCAGATCTTGGCAGATCCGCCCAAGTGAGCACACTCTGGCCCATCAGACCTCCTTGATCTGCGAACGTTGCATTCCCAAAATCTACTGCTCAGAATGTCAACCTCATACGTCAAGTAACATGTTACCGAAGGGTACATGATCATAGAATACTGCTGCAAGCCCAGCCAGGAGGCGCAAACCCCATAGCTCTCATTCCTAGCCTCTCACAGCACGTTCAATTGCCCACTAACTACATTTTGCAATGATCGCTCGTCTAGCAGGCACAGCGTTCGTGTCTTCCTTTGTCACCAGGCCTGCAATCGGAAGAGTACTGAACGTCTGCACTCAGCAAATGCAAACTCCTACACATCTACAACAAAGCAAACGACCAATTGCAACAATGTCAAATCCAGACATCGCGCGAATGGAACCAGGGGCTCGTTTCAATCAGATTGTGGTTCACGGCGGCACTGTCTACCTCGCAGGCCAGGTAGCACGCGGGACCGATGGATCTGTCGGCGGGCAGACGACAGCCATCCTCGCAAAGATCGATGCTCTTCTCGAAAAGGCCGGCACCAACAAATCGCGTATCCTCTCCGCCAACATCTGGATGACGGACGTGTCCCACGTGCAGGAAATGAACGCCGCGTGGGACGCGTGGGTGGACAAGGACAACATGCCCGTGCGCGCCTGCGTACAGTCGCGCCTGGTGGCCGATGACATCACTGTCGAAATCCAGGTCACGGCCGCTATGCCCTCTCGGGCAGCCGTCATTTCGACGGACAGTGCCGCCGCTGCCGTGGGTCCTTACAACCAGGCGATCGTCGTGAAGGATGGGACGGTGTATTCCAGCGGCTGCATAGGGCTCATGCCGGGAAGCGGCGAAATGGCGGGGGATAGTGTGGATACGCAGACGAGGCAAGCCCTTGCGAATTTACGGGCTATTCTTGCTTCAGCGGGAGCTAGCGTGAATGATATCGTTAAAACAACGATTCTTTTGGATGAAATTTCGGACTTTGCCCAAGTTAATGCCATTTACGAGGCGTTCTTCGAGGGAGGTAGCGTTCCTGCGAGATCTTGCTTCGCCGCGAAACAACTACCAAAGGGGGCTTTGATAGAGATAGAAGCTACAGCCATTCTTCCATGAACCGCACTTTGCTAGAACAGTAGAGACTTGAAGTTGACAGGTTATGGACAGACAGACCCAGTGGTAATTTAACAATATAGAGTTATATCCCATCACCGGGAGTTCCTGGTCTTGTCAGGTCGTAACACCAATACTCTTCTTCTCAGATTCATAGAGAAATAGTTACTCTGTTGTATTCATTTCGTGATTGGTTTAGAGCAACTGCGCATATCATGGTGCATCATCCCTTAGGAGTATCGTCCCTTTTCTCCTATTTACCATATCTGCTTGAACGCCTTTAAAAACGTAATACGATTCAAAATTTGAGTCAAAGCGAGACTTTTCTTCGTTTATCCTAGATATAAGAAGCATTGCTAATCTTCCTGTGTGGAACAGAGCTACAGGGTATGGCCAAATTATGCTTGTGAAATCTCGAATAGCTAAGAGTACTCTAGTCGTTATCCTGGGAACAAGCCATGCAAACATGGACTGAAGGATGGAGCACAGGCCTTGATTCTGGATACTCAAGGGTATCCATGTGCCCCGTTGGGCGCGCTGCGCGCTTCATTCGGAACAGCAGTTTGTATCCTAGAATGATGTTGTATTGTGATGTAGGTGAGCCCTACATAATAGGAATACACATCATGTGTGCGTAAAAGTTCGTTCGAACGAATGTAACGAACTTATCCACCTAAAAAGTTGGACTTGGGTCACCATTAGGGAGGCTCTTAGAGCACAAGAGCCCAAAAGCATCACCCCTTCGGGCAATGCTTTAGAGAGTTCTTAGTGCTCAGTTTATCAAACCTTGTATTTTACCCTTAAAAAGGGTAGGTGCGACAAACTTCTTACTATGGACCAGGCTGTACCCCTGTCCTCATGCGCCTACAGAAATAAGACCCCTGCTTACACGCTTTTGTAGGTCCACTACTTGCCTTTTTATAGCGGGCCCGAAGATGCCTGAATAGTATCTATGTGCCAAAAGCACATAGATACCCTTCAGGTAGATCCTAATTTAGTACACTGTAAAGCACAATGTGCTTTACAGTGTACTAAATTAGGATCATAATAGTAGCTTTTGAGTCCAAAGTTTTGACAGCCCAGGAAACAACATGTTTATTGTCCTGGTTGTCAACGACAATTTATTTTTAGGGGATTATTACTCTAATACTCTAATACTCTATTTAATAGAGTATTGAGAATAAATTTCATGGGCATATATCGTGTCCAAGTCATATACTTTTGTACGGCAGGTGCGCTCTCTAGCAAAACATGAAGGCTGCACAACTGTAATTATTCTATTTACAGTCATCTTTATTCTGGATCGTTCCGCTATCATTTATAGACACGTATGTTTTAAAGTTTAACATTAAATGTAGTTTTTGTTTTTGTTTTTTTCAAGTTACCTTTTGTACCCGTTTATCCGCCTATCTTACAGTGCTGTACAGTAAACCGAGCTCAAAATTCAAAAACCGCTCTTCCGCAACACTACAGTACACAATTTCCGTTTTTGAAACTTGCGAAACCCGAAGTTTCCGAATGGTTCACACGGTCCCCTATTTCTGTAGATCTGTGAAATATTTTTTACCCGCTTTTTTTGTTCCAAGCAGAGTCGTGTGTTTTAAAGCCGCGTCGACTTAGCCGCGGCTGCGCTGGCTGCACTGTTGCAAATCCGGCTATACATACTCGCTGCTAGTCTACCGCGGTCCTTTCCTTGTATTCTTCCGCAACTGTTTACTTTCTTGTGTTCGCTGTCTTTTTTGTCTTGCTCCTTCCTACCTTAAGCAACCAGCCACCCATATCATGCAAGTCGAGAACCCAGCAAAGCCCGAAGAATATGGTGAGGAGGATCTCGTGGACTACGAGGAGGAAGAAGATACTACTACCACCGACAAGCCCGCGGAAAACGGCAAAGATACCACCAAAAAGTAGGCTCTTCGCACTCCATATCACGTCCTTTCCCATCCTCTGCGCTCATCACACCGCCCTCATCCCGCTCGCCCCGTACTTGCGCCATGGCGTCCAGTTCATTCTTGTCTGGAACATTGTTTACCTTGGACCCTGCTCCAGGTTTACGAAATGTGCAACCTGTGTCAACCATTGCGTTTGGCTTTAGTAACGCTTCCACCGCACTGGTTCGCTATTCTGCCCCCGCATGTTTACTATCGCACCTTTTGCGCGAATGCTTTGGTCGTCGAGATGTGTCTGCGGGTTTTCCCGTACCCACATCTCGGTCAAACTGACGAACGTGAAAGGTTCATGCGCTAATCATCGTCCGCATGGACGGCGATTCGAGGACACATTTGCACGAGTTTTTCTTCTTCGCAGTTTCCAGTCATTGGATTGCGTCGCTAGAATCTCTGCGTTTAACCTGTCCGACTGCGTCCCGATTGAACTAAATCTCCCTTAAATTGCGAGCGGGATGAGGCGTTGCGGCCCTCGCGAACAGCTAGCTGATGGTAGACTCATCGGCCATGTGCGATAATGGCACAAATTGAGTCCAGAATATCTAACCGTTAAACTCTGCAAAACCGTCATTTATCTGACATCATCCAACTTGTTCCCATCCAAAGGGGTACCTATGTTGGTATCCATTCCGCAGGCTTCAAGGACTTTCTTCTAAAGCCCGAACTATTGAGGGCAATCCAAGATTGCGGTTTCGAACATCCGTCGGAGGTGCAACATGAGTGTATTCCCCAAGCTGTTCTCGGAGTTGATGTTCTGTGCCAGGCCAAGTCTGGTATGGGCAAGACTGCCGTGTTCACCCTAGCTGCGCTTCAGCAGATCGAGCCCGTTGATGGCGAAGTTAGTTGCATAATCTTGGGACATACTCGAGAGCTAGCATATCAAATTGCCCATGAATTTGAGCGCTTCTCCAAGTACATGCCAAATGTTCGATCTGCTGTCATATACGGAGGAGTACCGGTTCGACAGCACAAGGAGCTCCTTTCCTCCAATCCCCCGCATATTGTAGTTGGAACACCAGGGCGAATCAAGGATTTAGTCAATCAGAAGATTCTTAAGGTCGACAAGATCAAGTTCTTTGTCCTCGATGAATGTGACAAGGTTTTGGAAGCTCTTGATATGCGCAGGGATGTTCAGCAGATTTTCAAGGAGACGCCTCATGAGAAGCAAGTTATGATGTTTACTGCTACACTTTCGAAGGAAATGAGAGTTGTCTCCAAGAAGTTCATGACTACTCCAATGGAAGTATTTGTCGATGACGAGACGAAGCTCACGCTTCATGGTCTTCTACAGTACTATGTTAAGTTGCAGGAGGCCGAGAAGAATCGTAAGATGACGGATATTCTAGATGCTCTAGAGTTCAACCAAGTTGTTATCTTCGTGCGTAATGTCAATAGGGCTATTGAACTGAACAAGCTCTTGATCGAATGCAACTTTCCGTCAATAGACATTCACTCCGGCATCCGACAAGAGGAACGCATTAAGAGATATAAGGCTTTCAAGGACTTCCAGAAGCGCATCCTAGTTGCAACAGATATCTTTGGCCGTGGAATTGATATCGAACGTGTTAATATTGTCATCAACTACGATATGTCTGACAACCCGGACAGCTACCTTCACCGTGTCGGTAGGGCGGGGAGATTTGGAACTAAGGGCTTGTCTATTTCTTTCATCAGTTCCGAGAAGGATTCGGAAACTCTGCAGGGCGTGCAGTCTCGCTTCGAGGTTGGTATTTCGGAACTACCGGAGACCGTGGACCAGACTGCATACATGACTGCGTAGGTCTGTGCTTTAATTGATTTTCCGTCATGTACCTCTCTGAGGACTGGTTGATCTCGTAAAATTGGGAAGCAGTCGACTGAGGAAGTCTGCTGTTGTAACACCTGTCATCTTTCTTAATCGATACATAAGACTGTTTGTCTTTCGTTAAGCTCGACTGTATTCTGTTTCTTTTCGCTTATGTGTTTGTGGGAATCCCCTTCCGCGTATATGGAACTGATAAATTCGCAGAGATGTGTATGTCTAGATACTCTGCCGGGAAAGTGGTTGCAAGCTTCGTTTAAGTTTAGCCTTGTTCATGTCCAGATGGCTGAGATATGCCATGCAAGAGAGTTACGTCCTAATTTCGGGAGTCGACTACCTCGTATTGGACGTGTTGTTATTGTAAGGGCCACTCTTTACGTAGCTTTTCCTAGCGAGCGAGTCGCATATTCTCGGAATCGGTAGATGGGTTGTTACTTGGAACATTGCGTTGCGTCTTAGACCCCGTATTTAATTTCTTCGGTGCAGAGACAATCTTGCCAACCCCATATAACACGCTTCCCGCGAAGCCTACAAATACACCTTGTAAATTTCCTGCAGCACGTTGCTTCGCATCATCAACGAAGGTAATGCTGGTTATTAGAAGGAGTACGTCTTTCAGCTGGGCCGATACGGTCTGCGCGATAGCGTCATTCGTGGTGGTATTGACAAAGATGGCATGGTTGATAACCAAGGCCAGGGAGCTCGAACAGAAAAACAGAAAGGTAAAGCCGAGGTCTGAAAACAGATCCCAAATTGCATTGTCTGGTGGCATGGCGATGCAGATAAGGAGGAGGACAGGAATATTGACTAGGGTGTTGACAAAAATTAACTGGAGATTGGACAAGGCCAACTTGTCGCGGACCGGTTGCAACAGGACGAGATATATCGCTGTGCTCAAGTTGGCTGTGAATGCCAATGCATATCCGAGGATGTCGAAGGCTAGATCTGTGGTGCCTGCGATGAAGGCTCCCAGAGTGACGAGAGCTGTTGCTGCAATGGTGTATGACGATGGTCTTGTCTTGTTGAGTAGCGAATGGATAGCAACAACGAAGATCATGCTAGTCCGGCGCAGCGTATTGTACATAAGTAAACTGGTGAGTTTGAGCGACAGCAGGGATGTGAGCAGCATGCACAGATTGGCTAGGAAGAGTGGAATGTAAGCAGCTAATGATGCGCGGGAACATGATAGAATGTTAGGGATGATAAAGCGGCCTGTCAAATGCAGGATGGAAAGAATGAATACTGCAGTGATGGATTGAGAGAGTAGCAACAAAGGTGGGTGGGATACTGGGAAGGAAGAGAAGAGCAGCTTGTTAAAAACTGTGAGGGAAGCGGATGTGAGGATGTAATAGAGGGCTGCGAGCAGCGGGTGCAGCCAACGGGCAGGTCTCGGCTTGGCGTTTGGGCTTCTTACCGTTGTTTGAGTCATTGCGACAATCTAGCTTGCATCCCTCACCGACCGTTTCCTTTTTTTGTTGTTGACATCAACGTCGCGAGGGATCCCAAATTGGGGATTCCCAAAGCAAACTGTATGACATAACATTACAGTTTGCTTCTTGTGGTGGAAAACTTCCTTTGATTGGAGACGATGAGACAGGCTTTCAATCAGGGTCTGTCTTAACGAGGGCGAAATTGTGCGAAATTCCGGTAACACGGTGCATCGGGCAGAAATCTCGTTCCCTGATTGGGCGAACGCGCTGCGAATACTATAACTTCGCATAAAGTATTTATGTGGGGCAAATGCTGTATTCTTCGTCGCAGTTTAGCTGCGTGTGTAATCGATGTACCCTTGATGTTGGAAAGGTGACGCAGTGTGCATGGAGGGGTAATGTGATTGGCCATGGAGGACAGCTGTCTATGTTGTCTTGGAAGTATGACAATGTGCAGATTGGACCGGTTTTCTGTTGGGAGGATATTGATTTATGGTATAAATCGCGATGGTGGGTACAGTGATGTGCCTATGGGGTCTATGGTGGGCCTGTGGTCCTTGGTTTGTGGATATGTAAAGCAGGTTGAAGTATGTTCAGTGTATTGTGCCCATCCCCTCCCAATGTATGATAGATGTTTTTGTCGCGGTGGGCATCTGGTGTCCAGACGGGGGCCGGGTGTAGTAGGTGTTCGTGTGTTATTGGGTGTAGAGATGTTACTGTATGACATTCCCGAAACAGCACTTTGACGTTGTCCTTGGATATGCCAACCAGGACATGTAGACGAGATGGACAGGGCCATTCTTGGATGCATCCCAGCCAACGTCTGTTAAAAGGTTTAGGGGGATGCAGTAGCGGGGAGGTAAGCTCTATCTACGAATTCTGAAAGCGGGAATCTGCTGTAGGTTGTAACACCCGTGGACTCATTGGGACATTCATGGAGGTATGCGGTGGATGGGTGTAATAATGCAACATTCTTCGTTGACATCTAACTAGAATACCGACAACGATATTCCAGTAGACGTCTGCCAAAATCGCCTAGAACGGTTTGCGATGAAGCAGTCGACCTGTTTCCCGCTTAGACACATTTAGACAAAGAATATCAATCCAGATATGGAGGGAAACGCTCAATACAGCACGCTTTATCCTCCTCGTCCTCGCCTTCACTCGTACGATCTTCCACCGATTACGCTGATATAAACTGGAGATTTCCCACTCCTCCGCCAAGAAATCCATTCCAGTAGGGGATGTAGTTGTCGTTGATACCAGAAATCGGCATCTAGAAGCACTGATACAGACTCTCCAACTTCCTGCTGTCGCATAGTAACAAAGTACACAGAAACAGTACAAATATGGAGGTTAAAACTAAGGGAAATTCCGCCCTGCATTCGGGGTTCTCGGGGGATATTCTAGAACTATTCAATTTACTGTATGAATAATTCTGGGGCACGCCACCACGTGCTTGGGATTAGCCCGCAGCGCTCAAGGCTATAAATTCTGGGGACCGGACTGGCAGAGAGAAGGAAGGCTAACGGTTCCCCGGAGGTCATCTTGGTACCCGATTCATTGCCAACAGGCCTGCTACTGCCGCCCTGGAACCTTCGTCTACTCAATTCCTCTCTTTGCCCGCGCGTCTATTTTCGAAACTCTCATCCCCGCCGCTGCGCCACACAGGCAATATTACGAGGAATTTCGAGTCCTTCCACGAGGGCCTACAACAGTTATGGGCCCAGGAAGTAATCGTCCGAAAGATAGGCTTTCTCTTCGAGATCCTCCCTTGTTCAGCCTGGACGGTGATCCCCAGGAATGGTCCCGTCTTGTCGGTCGGTGGGTCAAAATCGTCAAAGCCGCCCACGAAGACGGGACAGACCACCAATTCCAGGCGATCTTCAAGATTCTTGTACATACGCTCTACGAACACGGACTCCCCGTCGATCAAAAGGGCTTGGTCGACGAAGCAGAGGCGAAGGGAACCATCAACTATCTGCAGATCCCTGATCTCGTCTCTGATGTTCGCGACATTTTCAAGACTGTTGCAGTAGACTCACCGATTTCCATGGAGTCAAGGCTGATCAGCGCCTTCCACAGGGTTACATCTTGTCGCCGGGCGAGGAATGAATATCTGCGATTTTTCGTGTCGAGATTCCGTGAACTCGCAGCCACGCACCTACTACGCTCCAATTCTTCATCGTCTTAGCAGATCGAAGAAGTTCTGGCAGTCACCCTTCTGAACAAATCCAACCAGGACGAAATCACAATTTTCAACGCCACGTCCTAATTCATAACGCACGCAGAGGCGCGTGAAAAGGAGAAGAACGAATCCGATTTAGTCGAAGTTAAAGAAAAGAATCTCAAGACTCTCTTGGAAGTAGTCGAGAGTCTCTGCGAATTCGAGAAAGATCGCGAGATTCCTAAGGTGGACGATGAACGTCAGAAGTTAATGGATATTTTACGTTCCAAGTACATCTATTTGATCAAACGGCTCTTTGTAGAGATCAAGGATTTCGCTGATCCTCCAGCCGTCGGAAATACAGTCGCGAATATCTTCGTCGCAGAGCAGCAGCCCCCTAAGCTCAACTTGGATGACGCTGTGCAGGTTCTTGGATCACTGACACGGGCTTCCAGTTCAGTCTCCAATGGAAGGTATTCGGAGAGGGACATTAATGTGAAGGTTGATCGCAAGTTCGCTGCCCTGCTCGCGTCCAACAACATCTCCGACTCGAGGCAGATGAGAGGCCAGAGAAGAGGATTTCGAGGTGGTCGCGGAGGCATTTCCTTTGGAAGTCGCGGACTTCTCATGTCGGAAAGAAGAGGAGCCACGACGAAAACCGATCCGAAGATTAAAAGTGCCACGATTGTGGTGAGCCAAGTCACAGGCGCAGTGAAGATGCTTGTAAACGACCCAACTTCCTTACGGTTCAGCGAAAGAAGGCTCGATTCGATTTTGAAGGCACCAGGAGCCAAGAAGAGAAGAAGTTGCAAGGCTCGTTTTTCACAAGTAATCCAGGGGTGGCTTAGAAAATTAAGCCTCATCGCATCTCCCGGGCGATATCCGACGTCAAGTCGGGACAAAATTATCCGATCCCGATCATCGACCCTAGATGCCTGCGTAGTGTCAGAGGTATCCAGTTAGCCAAGAAACTTTGAAAGGATTTGGAAATCAACTTCCAACTCAGAGAGCTCGATTGAGAGCCATTGTTTCACGGATATGGCATGACCTGTAGTGAGCGAGAAGTTGTGACCGGAATCGGGGACGTTCCGATGCGAGACGTATCAGGGAACGTTGTCAATATTCCATTCTACATGACAAGAGGAGATGAGTCTCTCCTACTCGGGAACGAGATCTCTCACGAATTGTATCTCATGGGTCCAGAACACTTCCTTGTTGTGCCAATAGGAGGCAAGCAGTTGTCGAGACAACAACTCGACTTTGAGACATATTCCGGCCCAACGTCTACTGCAGACCCTGGTGCCTTGCGTACCTATCTGATGGTCGTTCCATCCAAGCTCTCATCCTTTAGCGCCTTTTTATGTGCCCATCATTCATTCACAGCCAGGAAGGAACGCGAGAGCGACTTCAAAAAGACGTTCAGTCATGAAAAGGCAGCCAAGTGTTTCGCGAACAAGCTGCACCGGTATAAATATCTCCATTTTGAGGAAATGATCACTCTATGTGAGCGAGTTGGGTGTTGACCGAGATTCTCCGTCAAGCCCTCATTTCCACCTTCGAGAAGTGCACATCATGCAAGTTCACAGGCCGACCTCTCCAGTCGCGCAATGTGTCGTTGGACAAGGTGGTATCGAGTTTCAACTATCACGTGCAGCTCGAATTTTTCTTCATCGTTGAGCTGACAAAGGATCCCATCCTGCACATGGCGGACACGCAAACGGAGCTCTCGGTGACGTCAATTATACCTTCCCGAGAAATGGAAGTGTCGTGCAAGGAGTTCGGATTCAAGTGGATCAATGCTCTCGGTGCATCCGCAATAGTTTCAGGCGATCTTGAGTTCTTTAACCCGAGATTGGCAAAGGCTGTCAACTGCTTTCATGAAAAGTTCCAACCAAGACCTGCACGTCGCCACAACAAAGTTGGCGTTGTCGAACGCAAGAATTCAGTCATTTGTCTAATTACCCAACGCATCCTGAGGGATGCAAAGTAATTCAGGAACGAGAGGGGCTCTGAGTTCGGCGCTGATGATATCCTATCACGTGCAACTTACTTGAGAAATGTCCTGTACGGATGCAGGATGCTCAGCAGCCCCGAGATGGCGAGAGGAAATACTCCCTCACTCGCAGGCCTTCCTCAAATTAAGCTCTCAGCAGAGATCCTCACTGCGCACAGCGAGCATCAGGCTCGAAGCTCATAGAATAAGCTCGACAAGAGTCGAAGCCCGCACACAGTCGGTCTACGAAAGCTCTCCCTTGGCGATCCAATCAATTATTTCAAACGTGGTACGAATTTTGGGAACTAAGAACTTGGCTATGCGTGCGACGTCGAGAACCACCTCGTATCGATCTCGAATTCAGACCAGCATCAAGATAAACCAGTCAGAGCATCATACGAGGATGTGCGACCCGTCCCTGACCCTGCGCTTCTCCGCGAACTTGATGAAATCTAATTCTTGCTTCCGCCATCGTATTCCGTAATCGACGAGGAGTACGTTGACATGCCAAAAGTTCTCCGATGAGCCACTCCCAGCGGCTTTCCATCAGCTTGAAACGGATCTCTGAAGAGCCGCAGGAAGCGATAGCTACACTCCTTCCAGATGAGACAATACCACCAGCACTAGGGCAAGCCCTAGAGGATCCCCAGCATGCGTCATTGGATGAATTCGCGGGTATGTTCGAAGAAAAGAGTGCGCTCTGGTTGTTGTAGTATTCCACAACCTCCGGAGAACTGAGGTTTCGGCTACAGATTCCTAGTTAACTCTCGGTAGCTGGCCTACGAGAGGCTGGTAGAGCGACTCCTCCGGGGAGGTGAGGCTGAGAGTCGCCTGAGGGGTTTCCGGAGACCAGAGTATCCTTATCCTATGCTTTAAGGATACTCGTGACGGGGCGGTTGACTGGGTCACGCCAGAGGATGG
>JAUBNZ010000946.1:0-13457 GCA_032355485.1 Bonnemaisonia californica
ATAACTGCCATCCTCCAGAGTTGCTACTTCCGCCTGTATGTCGTCGTTTAGCTCACCAAACTCCGAAAATTTCTGAGGTGCGGCAGTTTCCTCGCGCAAAAGCTCCATATTGTCGACGTTCCACCCATCATGTGATATTTCAACGTCGTTGGAGGCACTGACTTCAGGAAAAGAAGGCCCGGCTTGGGCTAAATTCTCCAGAAAAGGACTTACCCGCCAGTCGAGCTGGGGATGCTCGTGCTTGATTCGTTGTCGCAACTGAGCTCATGACAGATGACAAAAGAGGCTTGATGGCTGGGAAAACTTCATCATTGGTGCGAGAAAGCAACTGTTGGACATCAGATATCATGTGCGAGCCTAAAATGTTTGTCTTCACCCATGGTTTGAGTACAACTCTAGTCGGTACCATGTCCTATGCCTTCGAAAGCAACGTTAATGCGTCATAAGCAGTGACTATATTGTTGATCTTGAATGGCGGATGTTCAGATTCAGGAAGACTGAGTACACTGTTCACATTTTCCAAGATATGTGACAGAAGAAGCCGACGAAATGCACACTTAAAGGAACACCCAACACATACTTCGACAGGTTGAAGCACTGAAGTCATGTTTGGAGGGAGTAGAACACACTTATAGTTTGCATAGGGGGAGTATTCAATGCTATGCGCTGAACAGTTGTCCACGACATTGACAATCGTACGATTCTGTAGCTCTGCCATTTTTTTGAGACCACGTACAGTACGGTCCCACCCCATTTGCGTATTCCAAGCATTCTTTTGTGACATGTAAAATATGCCGAGGTCTTTCATGCGGTCAAAGTGACGAGGGAAACTACGAGGTCTCTTCGACTTTCCGATGATGGTTAATGGCGCCTTTCTCCCATCTGCCCACATCTTCAAAAGAACTGTCAGTCTGTCCTTGACCCTTGTGAAGGATGCAAATTCATTTTGGTTATGAAGTGCGCGACTAGGAAGACATCTGAATAGCACTGCCAACTCGTCACTGTTGCAAACATCATCAATAGAAAAAAGGGAAAATCGTTTTTGCAAAGTGAGACGCGCGGCCAACACATTTTCAACGTCCCAAAATCCTTCTTGGCCATTTCCCCGCTTGCTATCGAGGTTATGACTCCTCTTAAAGTTGAATGCACAGTGCGTGCTTTCTTTAAAGGTCTTCAGAGATTTATCTCATATTTGAGGGACACAAGATCCTCATCGACACAAAGGGGAATGTCAGTTGAGCTGGGAAGTCTTTCTTCAAGATCGGCCAAAATCTTGTCGCGGATCTCAAGTGCTTTCTCCCTGATGAGATTCTCGCGAAAGGGTGCTTGATTGTTCATGTAACGCATGGAATCTCGCATGTATCGAATTAGAGCTTGCTCCAGTCTGGTAAGATGACCTTTACAGAGCCTAGATGGTTTGGCAAGACGGCGTGTAGATGTGTCAACGGAAAGAAGTTTTCTTGAATTTTTGCGCCAAGCGGAGACAGTGGCCTTAGAGACGTGGCACTTTTCAGCAACCGAAACGTTACTCCATTTTTTCCCGGTTTCGGTGTTCAATTCTGGCATTTAAAACGATCCATCGGATCTTGCTCCAAGCATGCTCAACGCATTCTGCTTGTCTTTCAGGGATGTTTGCTGTCACTGACGTGGTGGCATTGTTCGATATGGTCGGCTTCGTTGAACTCAATATGTGGAAGAATGGTGATGCGGTGGTTTTCCTTCCTTCAAATGTCAAGGCAATTGCACTTTGAGAGAATGGTGCCTCTCTAAGTCGTGAAGATTCATTCATTCAAATCAAATAGTCTTGCTTCCCTTATCGGTCATTTTGAATTTTTGAATTTTTCCTACACGTGTCTGCCAGGATAGTGACCACATCGCTACAGTGACCAGGTGGACCATGTTTTATTGCCGCAAATGGGGTTCACTGTAGAGGGAGTTAACTCTGTACAGGGGTACCCGTGGTACCCAGGAGTATGGCTCTCGAAGAAAAAACCCGAAGTAAATAGGGTAATATGACAAGGTTTTTTTTCAGGTTCGTCCTCTGCCCCTACGGGGGTAAAATCGACTTTCGTCCTCCAAAACTTGTCATGTAACCATTGGTCAATTTTCGATCGTCTTCCAAATAGAGGCAGGCTATTGGCCCTATAGAACATGTTTCAAACATTCCCCGTATATGGCGCATTGGATGCAGGACCATTCGAATAAGGACGGTTGAGTTATGGGGGTCCAGTTCCAACCCTCCTTCGCACGGACACCATGAGTAGCTGGTCATCGCACTACCATCCGTGCGGAGTCGTCCCGCCGCCCCATCTGCTACAATCCCACGATGTTGTCGCAGCCAGCAACGAACTGGCTCTCTTATCTCCCTTCGCATTCCGCCCGGGCGTATTGGCATTATGCAGCCATGATCTCTCCCAAAAGGAACCGCTCGCGCTGTGCTATGTCTCGCTTCGAGGCGCGAAAGACCGGACGTCTTAGGTGATGGGCGTGGCGGGCGTGCTGGAGGGCTCGTATATTGTCGCTGAGCAGGGCGTGTACTTTGAGGTTACTATCTCCCCGTTACATGGCCCCGGCTCTCTTGACAGGACTACCCCTGTTGGCGATGCCATGAGCATAGAGGGTCATGTCGACAGCTCGCCCATCTCATCTGCTCGCACCCGCTATACTCGTGGACGGTCGAGATTTAGCGAGGAGATTTATCTGGGCTATGCTGAATCTTCCAAGACAAACCCGCTCGATGCAACGAGAACGGAGAATATCCGACGCTTCATGTTTACTAAGCGTACAACTTCGTCGGACCCTTCGTGCGATTCGGATGAGGCGGGCGTCATTGCGATGTCACTTTCGACTATTATGGTAAGTAATGATGCCCAATTGCCAGCTGGAGAAAAAACATCCAACAGTCTTGGAGATGCTCTCGATGTTAATGAGAAAGATGCCGTTGAGAACGATTTCAGTATTACTGTGCCTCGCAATGGGGCTCGTTCTAACAGGAAATTCAAATGTTTGAAGTACGCATCCTACGTGCGGGAACTGCTTCCAGAGGGCTCAGTGCGCATTACGATATGAGAGCGCTTTTGGCTGGTTTCTAGGAGGATCATTGATGGAAATGGCAACCCGGTGAAGTACAAAGAGGAGAAAATGAGGGAAGTCGAGTGTCGAAGTTTTATCAGATGGGTTTGAACCTTCTACGAACGGAAAGCGTGTAAAGAGACAACCGAAGAAGCTGGGGAGGAAACGATGGAAGGTCGAAGTGATCAACGTGGGTGAGCTTTCTGAAGGGGTTACGACAGCATAGTGTGAAGTAATCAATGTAGATGAGCTTTTTGAAGGGGTTACGACGGCGAAAGGTGGAGCGATCAATGTGGATGGATTTCCTGAAGCGGGTACGACGGCCTCCGTCGGGGCTTCCGTCGCGGCTGAGAGGCATCACAGCCAATGCAAAGAAGAACAGGATACTTGAGCAGATTGTACCAAGACTGAGCCACAAGATTCCACTGTGAAGTCGGCAGGTGACGTTAGGTAGAATGTGCGTACATAGCACACATCCTAACACTGGAGCGGAAGCTTCTTGTACCGCAATATGAATTTAAATGATTGTTATTTCAGTCATGAACATGTCATGAGCATCATGCTCAGTTGTACGAACGTTTCCTATACTACCTTTCCACCGAATTGGAGAAAACGTTTCACCGAACGATCCCAATTGAAGGTTTGGACTGACTCCTGGGTAACATAATATGTTACGCAAAGAGCAAGAACAACAACGAACCAGGAGATATAATATATTATATCAACGAACCGGGTCCGTTGTTGTTGCTCGTTGCAACTGCTAGTTGAAACCAGGAGGTACAATCATAATATCTCCTTGTTTGTTGTTGTAGTTCATGCGTTGGTCGTTGCGTTGGCAGGAATTACTGCAGGAATTTTCCTGTCGTTCTGTTGGGATATGGGAAAAATGAAGTTGGTCTCGTTTCTGACAATATCTCATAAAATAATATGAGAGATGATCCATCCAAGTCTCAGAAAGCTTCTCAGCTCCTGTTTCTTTTGTTGTAGGCCCAACCCCACTCAGCACTGCTCTCTACGCTGTGAGAGGACTTCGATGGCTTATCATTTTCGAGCATGCCAAGGCACAACTTACCCATTCCTTTTTATCCTCTATCCTGCGATCAACCATGCAACTGTTCTTCCTCCTGTCAAAGTCTTCAAATCCAAGACCTAAAACTGCTGTCATAATTAAGTATCTGATCGGGGTTGCAATGCTTCACACTAATGTAAAACATAAATTCCAACTAACAGCTCCGTCACTTACTTACTGCCCAAGTATGTCACACATGGCACAAACCGCCTCTGTTCCGAAGAAGACACAACGATAAGAGTACCATAACTATCCCATCTTTCTTAAATCACTTCACATCACTATTCACGCATGCAGTATTTTCATATTACTTCCTTTCTGGCCTTGTGTCGCAAGGCAGAATAACACTATTTGATCTACCAAGAGGTCTCCAGGTCAACGCCAGTAGTTTTATCGCACCGAGTAAGTTCTCCTACAATTGACTTTTAACAATATGGTCAGCCATGCCTAAAAAATCAAAGGCCATCTGTTCCCTCGAAGTTTCACGCCAATGCGTTTCTAAGCTGAGCTAAGCTGAGAACCACGATCCCAAAGCAATACAAGTCCCTGAACCCTCGCATCGGAGCTGCTGTACATCAACTTCTGAACAGCAGAACCGCTCGGATCAACAAGTGATACGCTTCCCCCCTTATTCGACAACTGCAGGCTACCGCGGCTGGGAATTATGAACGTCCTAGCGTGACCATACTCCAGTTCCACATCTCCAAATGTCAATGCCGATTTATTGGGACCCACCACACGCCATCCCTGGAGACTGACGGCTTCCACCCCAGACAGATTGATGAGCGTAATTTTTTCGAAGCCCTCATCATGCCCGATCGGATTCGAAACCGTGGACAAAATCCGTACTGAAGCCGACGTGGTCATCTTGGGTCCTTCAAACCCATTTGTCTCGGGTTTCGGTGCCGGAACGACAACTGGCATTCTGTCGGACGGGGTGCCCATGATCACACGCTTAAAAATCGGGAAGAAAGTGTTGACAGAACTTCCGTCCGGGCTCTTAAACAGCTTAAGGTCAATCTCTGCACCCTCAATGATGGCTGTGGTGGGCGCGGACGCGTCAGCGCTTGCACGGACCAGTCCCAGGGCCATGAGGCCCTCCACACTTGGTCCAACGAAGAAGCCCCCGATGGGCTTGACGAGCTTGCGCACGCCCACGTCCCAGGAGAAGGACATGGTGGCGATCTCTGGCGTGACAAAGCCGGATTGGGTGTTGTTGTATATGGCCCCGCGGTATTCTATCTGGTCCATTTTCGAGTAGTAGAAGTACCACCAGTGTAGCCCGCCGACCTGTGTGCCGCCAGCCTTCCATTCGCCGAGGAACACGTGCTCGAATCCAGAGCGGGAGGGCGAGGAACCGATGGTGAAAGAGCGGAACCAGGTCCTTTCGACGAGGGAGTACCAGGCGTTATCGGACATATCGCGGCCGGTTCGTGAGGCGATGTAGTCCCTCGCAATGCGCATGGGCGGTTTGTCGACGATGCATTCTAGCAAATTGTCGACCTCTTCTAGCTCGTCGACGGTGATATCATCTCGGACGCTGC
Source organism: Bonnemaisonia californica (assembly GCA_032355485.1). Lineage (NCBI taxonomy): Eukaryota > Rhodophyta > Florideophyceae > Bonnemaisoniales > Bonnemaisoniaceae > Bonnemaisonia > Bonnemaisonia californica. The sequence continues at coordinate 5,686 of JAUBNZ010000946.1, forward strand.
TGAGGAGATCATAGTTGTTGAAGAGGGCTTCGGCGAGTTCGTAGGAGCGCTTCTTCGATTCTGGGATCACGACTTCATCGAGGAGTTCTCTGCCTTTTGAGATTCCTGTGGACTCCGTGACGCGGACGAAACCGGTGGATGGGTTGGAGCTCTCTCCCTTTATAATTGGGCGGATGCCGCTGCCTTCATTAAGATCAGCGTCGTAGATGCGTTGATAGATGTCTTTGCTGCTCATGATGGTGCGTCGGGTCGGGATTTGTAGATTGATCTGGTGAAATGGTGGTGGTGGTGGGTGAGAGGAAAGGGGTGGGGCAAGAGAAAGCCATTTTATACAGTTGGCGAAGAGAAGGGCTAGTTTTAGGGCACCCTACTAGGGAAGATAGAGGTGGAAGTTGAAGTTATTGATGAGAGGGATTTAGACATCACTCTGATGATGATTTTGTTTTGAGGTGGGGGCTTCAGTTAATTAATGTTTGACCTGTGTCGATTGATCGGCAGAGCAATGGCTCTCTTGGGACAGGGATTGAAAACAATGCATTCCGAAACAAGGAATAGATACAAAAGCTTGTAAATTAATGGACCAAACGGTAGAAAGGCATCCTGAAACAACGGCCATGGCCCAGAAGACCGTTTCATTAAGGGATTCAGGGGTGAATGGGCATAACTTTATGGGTCTGACGCTGTAATGGATGTGGAATAATTTATGGTAGATATCCACAAGTCCAGTAGAGATTCTTCACATAGCATGATAGGATATGCCCTGGAATGTGGAAAGTGCATGATGCTCCACTTCTGTCCTGCTCAAGCACACCTTCGCGGTAACATGTGTGGGTTGTCTCACGGGTTTCAGGGCAGACACCTGTTCCAGATAAGCTGTTCGAATTTCGAAAAAGCGCTGTAGTTCTAGTGCCATGTTGGGCTTCATGCTAGCAACCTAACCAGTGCTGATGTCAGCAAAAAAATCGGCACTGCATCTGGTGCTGGTTCTTTTCTCTAAGCAGGTGTCTGCCCTGAAACCCATGTGACAATATTGCAATGTAGGCGCTTCGCTTCGGTAAACATGTTTTGTCATAGAGGATCATCCTCAATGCGGACTCCTCATCATGAGGATGAGCGGGTATATCCTGATGCCATTCCACAAAGGATTAGAAAGCAGCTTGGGCGGTGGAGCCGGCACGATGAGCATAGGCTGGCGGAGGCGAGGCGGGCACTAGAGATGTCACCCATCCGTGGTTTGACGGAAGGTGAGGACTGTTGCCTCATTCGTAGAAGAGGGAGGGGGGAGGACCAATGAGAGGTCCCCACCTGTGTTGAGGAGGTCTTCATTGAGGACCTCAATTTTAAACATAAAAAGAGTACTCTGATACAATCTTGGGCATCACTTCCGTTAACCAGTCGGTTAAAGAAAGTAGCCAAGTAACCCGTACACGTGGCGAAAGTGGGCGTCTGGGCGGCGCCCACGTGTGGGCCCTGTCCAGCACGGTAAGCGGCGAGTCCTCCATGGCGTACGGTACTGCCACCTCGGACACCCTGTCCCGGAGTGGCTCGCGTGGGTATTCCGGAATAGGGTAGCGCCGATTTAGGAATTAAGTAGAAGGTAATAGAATTAGAGTAATTAGCTTACAGTAGTGAGGTGCAAAAGCCGCGAGCATACTTATCCAAGTTGCTCGCGGCCGACCTAAAAAGATAAAGAGGTAAGCACTCTTCGGCCCTAAAACTAATCGACAAGCTACCGGCTCCCGCTACGGAATTCCATCACCGTCCGGCCCAGCTCGCGCGCCCATTAAACTATCCTCATCACCGTGCTACCCCTTCCCTCGGAAAGTCCCTCCCCCTGTCGCGGTTACTACCTTTTTATATTCCGAACGGACTTTTTGTACGACAATTGGTCTCCCGAGCTAGAAACGCTGTCTAAAAGGTACCGTCTTCGGAATTCAAGAACCCGTCGCTCCAGACCGTGGACGACATAGCAAGTTACCGCTCGCAGAAGAACCGTTTTCGGAGTTTTTACCGTTAACGGAGGAGGCTTAGAAGCCGACCGAATCGGGTGGGAGAGAGTTGAAAATCAAAAAACAACGTCCCCTTACACCTAGAAGAATTTAACATACCGTAAACAGGATTTACTCCCCAAGCAGATCGCCCAGCTTCGAGAAGCGAGCAATCCGACCTACGGACTCCAGTCGAAAACCCGGAGCGGATCCAGCGAGAAACCCTCGCTGGTACTTCGTGGAAACACGCGGCGACTGCTCGGGAGTTGCAAGATGAACCCCGCCAAGAACCTCCAACGACCACCGCACGGACCCGGCTATGGGTAGAACAGTGATTCGACTGCCAAGTCCCCTCCGCAGTGGAATGGGCACTCGAGAATAACCCCAGCCAATTTTCAAACTTATGCCGTGGAGAAATCCACGTAGTCATTGAGGATGCCGTGATGGATGACCGTTCGGATAATCCGCTAAGGTTGTTGATCCGTCAGGAGCTGATGAAGATGAGAGTACAAGACCTGTACCAAAGCCTACCAGAGTTCCGCAAGGAGCTTCAGATACCGAAAGTGGACAAAGTTGTTTTAACGTCCAGGGACATATCCGCACCAGCCGGGGACCGTGCACGTTATTTTCCTGTACTCCCAGGTGGAAATCGATCCCAGCGCCGCGATGAGGGCGCCGGGTCCAGTCCCCCGACAACGGAAGATTAGGCAGCCGTGGCCCATCTCCGTAAGAAGTCCTCGCCCGGCCGCAAAGGCAAAAAAAAGAAATCCCAAAAGGGTCATTGCTCGAAGCGACGTTACGATATCGAAACGGACACGAGCGTCAAGTCCCACCCACCCCTTCCGATACGGACAGTACATCGTCGGAACGAAACCGGTGGAGCCCGCACCGAAGCTCCACACGGACCGGTGACAAATCAAGGCTGAGACCGTTGACTCCATTGAAAGACCTTTTCCTGAAGGCCGTCCACTATAAGTCCTACCGCCTGGACTTCCAATCGGCTAGTTACGACGAAAAGGTGGCCAACCGCATTCCAAAGTACCGAGAGCGGTTGGGGGTCGAAATGAAGGGGCAGTACTATGCGATCCGATATCAGTTATTTCATTTCTGAGCCGCTTCAAAAAAAGCGTGCAACCAGAACCGTATCCCGGAAGGCGCCGCCGTATGGGGTTTCCAGTTCTTTCTCTCCGGCCCCGCGTATGCACGTCTCCAATCTTGGTTAACCGGAGATACGATGGCGATGGATGTCCACAAATCGGAGATGTTGCGAACCTATCCGGAAGTGGTGAACTATTTGCTCAAAACCTAAATCACCGATAAGGTAATCTCCTAAGCCTATGCGGATACCACGCGTTTCCAGCAAACGAACGCGATGTCCGAGATGGAGTATTCGCACCTATTATGGTGGAAGGCTCTACCCTGCGGTAGTGTATTTTCCGATCGGATGTTGAAGTCCCTTTTCGCAGACGGGTTACTGCCAACCATTCGCTCGATGATAAGGAACTACCTGGCGGCCCATCCGTTAATGGATTATCAATCCGTGGAAATGCATGCGCAGGACCTTGGAGAAAGCTATCGCGCGTCGAAAACCGCACCGGGGTTCCTTCATCCTAAGCCCGCAGGGGGGGATTTCAACCGTTCGGGAAAGGCGTCACGTTCATCATCCATTTTGGTAACGGAGGACCTCGATACGGAGGACCCGGTGGGAACAGAAGACGTGGAAGACCGTGACGGAGTGTTCGCCATTTCGCAAGGAACCTCGTCTCTGATATCGCCCAAAACCAGTACGGGATCGTCGTTCCACACCGTTCAGGTCAGCTCCCCACGCTCCGCACAAGGCCAGTCAGGGGGGTATTGGATACCAAGCTGGGGGGGTCAACGCGACGCGAGAAAGCAGCATAATCGCCCCCAATCCCGTATCCTTCCCCATCACGGTATCCGCCCTCCAATGTACGGTACGCACCGATGCCGATGGGACCCGGCTTCCCGAGGCAGTCCACTGTACGGACAATGCAGTACTGTCGCTTGTGCTTAATGCGTGAGCACAATGCCGACAGCTGTCCGCTAATCCCTCCGGAACAGCGAGCAATTATGCTCTCCGTACGGGAAAGTAATTTCCAACAGAAGCGAAACTTTGGAACCAATCCGAAATCGGTGAACGTCATAGGTGAACAAGAGATCCTCGGCCTAGCGGAAAATGCTCACCCCAAAGCGGAGGATCCGGAAAAAGGACAGGAGGAGATGGAGAGGGGACAGTCTCCTCCAACCCCAGTTACAAAATGCCCCGAACGGAAAGATAAGAACAGGACCTCCTGCGCGTCGACGAAGTCTCAACCGCACCGGTATGTTTTATGCGGTATCAGAACTACAAGGTTTCCACATCGGTCGGCGTCTCGAGAGCCCTAATGATTCCGCTGGTGGCTGTTACCGATACGGGTGCCGGACCGAATTTGGTTCATATGAAGATTCTTCCGGACGCCTGGCCGCGAAAAATCCAACAGCGGACCGCATCGGGTCTCGTCGATGCGCAGCGAAGACCACTGAAAACGGAACGTGTTCTTTCCCTCACGGTGCAAATTGACCAACTACGGGTTAAAGTACAGTTAATAGTAGTAACCAACATGGCGGTATATTGCTTCCTCGACATATCGTTTATTGACAGATACGTTAAAGCGATCGTGCCCCGCGAAAGGATGATCTACTTTAAAAACGCCCCATCGGTAACGCTACTCGGATGTACGAAACCCGCAATGGAAACCGCACACCACGGCAACGCAACCAAGCCTCCATTTTCCTTCCAACGCGGTCTCTAGTAAGGTCCGCACGACGGAATTGACCATCATTCCCCCTATGACGCAAGCCACCGTTCCGGTTCTGTCTGACCAAGCGGGATTCTGTTTCCTCCAAGGAAACCCGGGTTTGGCGCAGAAACACCTGGCCCTTGCCACCAACGGTGTGATGGAAATCTTCCTGAAACGGCCTTTCATGATGCTGGTCGGAAACCTGGGCCCAAAGCCCATCCAGTTGCCCAAAAATATGGTGGTGTCCTTAACCCTACCTGCACCGGCCGGTATTTTCACCGTCAAAGATGATTCCCTCAATGAAACCCGTGCGGAGGATCCGCACGATAAGGGGGGGGAGTCTATCCCGAAGAACAAGGGAAAACCGTACCGGAAAGCAAGTGAAAAGAAGAAGTCCAGATCGGAGTGAAAGAAGAACACCGGAAACGGGACGTAATGGAATTACTAGAGGAGTTTCAGGGGATGTGGACCGGCCGGTTAGGTAAAATCGAGGCCGTGAAGCACCGTATTGAATCACGCCTGACGCCAAACCGGTGCACCAACCGCCGTATCCGGCTGGCCCGCGAGCCTGAAAGGTAGAAGAGACCGAGATCAAGCGCATGTCCAAAGCGGGTGTTATCGAACTGTCCGCCTCCGAATTTTCCAGTCCAGTAGTCCTAATACCGAAGAAGGACGGTTCAATGCGTTTTTTGCGTAGACTACCGACGACTCAACGCGCTAACCAAGCGAGATTCGTATCCGCTGCCCAGAATAGATGAATGCATCGACTCCCTCGGGGATGCGTCGATATTCTCCACCCTGGATTGCAACAGCGGATACTGGCTAGGAGAAGACTAATTCTTCCAACCACAGCGGGTTATACCGTTTCAAGCGAATGCCGTGCGGTTTGCGCCATGCACTCGCCACATTTCAGCGGGCGGTGGATATTATCCTGTCAAAGGTGAAATGGAAGTTCGCGTTAGTCTATTTGGACGACTTAATTATCTACTCTAAATCCGTGGCGGATCACTTTCGACATGTCCGTGAGGTATTGTCGCTCCTGCAGGAGGCGGGGGTCTCCCTGAAGTTGAGCAAATGCGCCTTCTTCGCTGATCGGGTCGACTACCTAGGTAATGTCATCCGTGCCGGGAAGTTAGATTTGGCCCCACGATATACGGACGCCATCCGTCAGGCTAACCACCCCCGGAACCACACGGAATTACGATCCTTATTAGGTTTATGCAAATTTTATCGGCGCTTCGTTGCGGGGTTCGCGCGAATCGCAGACCCGCTTAACAAGAAGTTAGGCTAAGGAGAACCCGTGCGATTTGGGGCCCTCGCCGAAACGGAAGCGGCAGACTTTGAGGAGCTCAAGAGCAGACTGGTCAAGGCGCCGATACTGGCCCTTCCCCGACACGGGAAACAATACACCTTGGATGCGGACGCCTGCGACCGTGAGGTAGGGTGGATCCTTTTACAGAAACAACCGGACCGGAGAAGGAAACCGGTTGGATACTGGAGCCGGGCCCTGACCAAGGCGGAACGTAACTATAGTACGATCGGGAAGGAATGTTTGCCCATGGTCTGGAGTATCCTCACGCTACGGCCGTACCTTTACGGTGAGAAATTTACACTTCGTACGGACCTTAAAGCGTTGAAGAGGATCCTAAACCTTTCGGAGGCCTCTGGCCGGTTGGCCCGATGGAGATTACGCCTCGCGGAGTTTGACTACGTTGTAGAATACCATCCGGGAATCATCCATCGTCAGGCAGACGCCCTTTCACGGATTCCCAAGGACGGGTTAGACAATATACCATTGGAAGAAGTGATTCGGTGCTTCGTCGTCGAGTCCAACCGAGCGAGAGAAGGAAAACAGATCGAACGTAGTACATGGTATGACCCCGACGAAGACCGAAGAACAGAACTGTCGGGTGTCCTCGCGGTCGGCGCAGAAGAGCCCGAGGTGATGCCGATCACGCCGGGGGAGCTCCTACGCGAACAAGCCGAAAAAACGGCGCGCAAGCTCTTACCGAAATCGGAAGGACCACTTCTCGTCCGATCGGTGACTGACCACTCGGTCAACATAGAGCACAACGGCTTGAAAAATACAGTCAACATCAACCGCGTGACTCAGATGCCCCGCCCTTCCGGCCCCATCGCTCCGCCAGAGGAAAGAAAAACTCGAACAGATATCACGACGCCAGTAGTCGTTCAGAGGTCGGAAGTCTTTGACTCCCAAGCCCATGCGGAAGATGCTAACCCTCTCTTGCCCGCTCCCGTCAATGAGGCGGACGTTGATGGAGAGCAACCGCTCTACGCAAACCTAAAGGCGACAGCGTCCTTACCGTACCACTTTCAAGCTACCCCTACATTGGAAAGACCCATGAACCCACCCAAGACGGAACGTACCTCCCAGGAATTCGCAGTAGACCGCCTGGTAGACCGAAAGGACGATCCGCTAGGGAGATGGTACCGTGTACGGTGGTATGTATGTGGGCCGGATCAGGACACCTGGGAGCCGGATGACCTCCTTCCGGGTAACACCATGGCTCGCTTCTAACGCAACCGAGCCGGCCGTCCGTTTGCACGCCGCCGAGCGCGGAACCCCCCTTCTGCCACCAATTAATGACCTGGAAGCTCCGTTCACGGAAGGAAACCAAAGGAACCCCCAAAACGGGTCTACTGTGTAGTATTTACAGAAAGCGCCTTGGCACCCTCCGAATACTGTGTCCCTTGTATCCGGTAGCGGTGAGGCGGGAGAGCAAAGCATTTCCTGTCGTTTGCGGGCTGGGAAGTACTTAGGCTGCTTCTCATTACCCTGGCTCGCCCGCGAGGGTGAGTCAGGGTGTCCGAGGTGGATCCCACTCGACCACGGCCGGCAACAGTCGTGGCGAAGGGGTCCGTTGAGCGCTGCTGTGGATCGCCCTCCGGCCTGCTTTTCCCTCTGGAGGAAAGGTAGGTCGGGTTGGGGTTCACGAGGCACGGCCACGGGTGTGGTCGTGCC
>JAUBNZ010000947.1:0-13456 GCA_032355485.1 Bonnemaisonia californica
CCGGCCTGTAAGTCCCCGATCCGGGCACACGTGCACTGTAAGGTGCACGTGTGTCCGTTGGAAAAAATAAATAATATAGCGTACGCCCAGGAACGCCCAGTGCGAAACAGGAACGTAACCGTCGGGTCGTACCCCTGCGCCGTGTACCTCTGAGGTTACCACGGTGCGGGGCCCAATAGCCCCAGCCGCATATGGCTGGGTACTACACAGGTGATAGGAAACTTCAACAGCAGACACACCTCCCAACTGCAACTGCAGACACAGCTCACTACTTCCACAGCAGGCAGAGCTCGGCCACTGAACAGCCTCCTTCAACCACTAGATCGCATAAGAATTCAAGCTGTTTGGCTTACAGATGCAGTCCCGTTTTTATTTTTCCCTATCATATTATCCTTTTTTACCATAAATTTTAACCCTAATCATACCTCGACCCAATGAAAACCTGTTTTTACTTCATATCTCTCAAAGGGGCGCTACACCCTGAGTATTAGTGCATTTATAGCAACCCCCACTGGTTTTGCTCGCCCTTTTTTAGCAACCGGGTTGCTAACCTTACTTTGCAATAAGGGCCTTTCTACACCAGAATGAGCACAGAAATCATTTGTGGACACTTTCCCCACCAATGTGTCTCTAGAACATTTCATTTGTGCCAGACAGTCCCAGACCTGGTGTAGATACAAATTGGACACATGCGTGGGCCACACTATCTGCCGTTGGCGCGGAAAACGAAACAGGGGGAGAACGGTTTTTGGGGGGAAGCCGGGAAACCAAAAGAGCTCGGGGAGACGCGCACTTTTTTATCACTGTAGTTGTTCAAGAGAAGCTACGTTGACTGTCACAACTACCAAGGGTGGCTCAACCATCCACGGTAAGACCCTCCTCGTCTTCTGTGACGAAATGGACCATCAACGACAGGCATATGGTCCACTGAATCGGAACGTGCAACCAGCTTCAAACCTTGCATCGCAGCAGGATCCCGTCTCTTCCCAGCTATCCGCTAGATCTGTTCCGTTTCCGAGCTCCGGTTTCAGTGTTTATCCGTCCTCAAACTACCAGACGGCCCCTGCCCACAATACGGTAGCAGCACTCCATGTGAACCCCACCGCAATGCCAAGGACCATTGCTGCGGTCACCTCTCCCTGTGTGCAAGCGGTGCTACCCCCGATATCTATGCATGTGTCCGCCATCTCCCGGGCCCGCAGTGGGCCAAACTCATCTTAATTTCAGAGCTTACCGCCCCTCATGCCCCGCAAAGCATTGGAATCCACCGGAGATTCCGATTTTATTGATCTTTGCTGCACAAGTGCAGCGCAGGCACCAGGTGGAGCAAGATTAATCAATGGGGACTCAAGCCCGACTCGGAAAAATCCGAATCATCAGCCCCTGTTTGTGTCGCACCACAAAGCAGTGACAGCAGATCACTAAATAAATCACCGAAGGGTCCGCGCGATAGTCAGTACTATGAATCCGATACGTTTGTCTTTTTATTGGACATGATGACGGACGCCGGGTACGGCAACCGTAGAAACCAAAAGAAATCGCTGAAAGAGGTTTTTGCGAAGGCGACAAAGCTGGCAGAAGAAAATCATGGAATCAATCGATCGACGAAGGCGTGGCAGAAAACATTTACGCCCATGAAGCAGGAATATACTGCATTCGTGGGGAAGCTCAATGAATCGGGGCGTGATGGCGATGACGAATGTCTCTTTGATCTGCCCGAATTTTTCGAGAAGATGCACGAGCTAGAGCGGAATAATTCTAGGCACGATCCGCACGCTCTTCTTTGTACGGACAAGGAAAGCCAGGTGATAGATGCCGCTTTGTCCAGCTCCCGTAAACGAGCAAAATTAGGCTACAAAGATATAATGGCAGAGTATATCAAAAAAGAAGGAACAACGCCACGAAAGCCTTCTTACCGAAATCCGCGAAAGCAATGAGGAGAAAGCCAAGATACGTTCTGTATTGGAATGCATAATTGACAAGCTTTAAATTATTATCACTCCTAGACGCGGCCTTGTCGAATCTTTATGTACTGATAACGTCCAATGTGTTCAAGAGTAGCTTAATGGGATGTTCCATCGTCCTCCGCACCGAATCTGTTCGTGGAATAGTAAAGCAACGCATCGCGATGCCGTTTACTGACCATTGTTTCTGCAGTTATTATTTCGTCTTCGTCGAGTTGCTCATCCTGTGGAAAATAGTAACCTTCATCATCCCCGGCGTCTATTAACATGTTGTGTAGGAGCATGCATGCCATCGAAAGAAAGATTATTCCATTCTCTTGGTTTAAGCGGACACCGACTTTTAGAACAGGTAACCTGTTCTTAACCATGCCAAATGCACATTCTATTGGCTTTCATGTTTGGATAGCGATGCTTTCCCAAATCTTTAGAACAAGTCTACTCCTTTTCTCTTGCAGTGACGTTGTTTTCATCCTGTGAACATCCAGTTTAAAGGCACTATCGCCAATCAAGTAAGGCGGCACTTCAACGTCAGCAATGACAAGATCCGGCTCACCCTGGCCGAGCCATATTCCGTTCTGGATGTTGGCTTTGAGTTCCGAGCGTTCGAATATTCTTGAGTCCTCCATAAGGCCGGGGCTCCCAACGTCTGCGAAATTTAACTTTCTATCTGCCGTTGCAACTGCGAAGATGACAACTCTAGTGAACCCTTAATAGCAGTGGTTTTCATAGTATTGTTGTTCTGGACATGCTAGCCAGGGCACACGTGTGCCATCAACTGCTCCCATGCAGTAAGGGAGACCACGTACCTCCTGTAATCCCTTCATCGCTTTCGCAATTGCCTCTTCACTTGTCGGAAATTTTGACGCATCTTCGAAGCAGCTACATATTTGTCTAGATACCACATGTACGGTAGAACTTACATTGCTCGGCCCTATACCCAGTTGGGTCGCAACAGCCTCACAACTTGCGGTACCGGTTTACATTAGAAACGCTGTAACACGCACCTCCGCAGAAACCGGCGCTCTGTACCCGGTGATGGTACAAGTGATTGCTTGCCGAAGCGAGTTAGTAACACGCTCAAACAGGGGTTAGGTAACGCGGAACAATGCTTTCCAAGATGGCGTCAAGCTAATGCACGTAATGCCGTACGTGAACATCCATGTCCTCGCGTTACGATGGTATTCCCACGCGCGGCCAGTAATCCCCCTCTTCTGTCACTATCACTCAAAAACATGATGGGCCCATTTTCCGTATCTTTTTCGGCAGCCAGAAGAAGATTGTCGTCGTCGGTGTCCATAGCGAGAACGAGGGACAATAAATTGGAAACTTTGGTGCTTGTCTCCATGTTGCAGTGTGCGGGCGTTGTATACATAACTGGGCTACAGGGCAATGGAAATGCTCCCGGAGTGTTAGCGGTCTTGGCAGATGTGACAGATGTTCTCTGGACGGGGCGGCACGTACTGTTAGGCAATGCCAGATTTATGTGAATGTTAAACAGTAATTGGTTGGTTTGGTGCGTTGCGAGGGCTATAAACACAACAACTAACAACATTGCCTATATGTTCAGACCCCTGAACAACCCAGGTTGTTCGTGATTTTGGTAGACGTGGTGCGTTGGTCGGTCCTCGGGACCTTTTTCTGCACGGCACCGCTGACAACGGTGCTCTGCACAGCGTCGCTAGAACAGCACAAGAAACCCTCAGATTATCACGGAGTGTCGGCAGTGTTGGTAGACCTGGTGGGTTAGTGGGTTGTGGGGGCGCTTTATGCACGCCGACGCAAGCGACAGTGCTCTGCGCACTTTGTGCGGACCAGAAAACAAAATTTTGTCGATCTTCACGGTTTGTCGGCGGTCTTGCTAGAGTTGGGGCGTTGGAGGGTCGTGGGAGTTCTTTGTAGCACGACGCCGCAGGCAACGTGCTCTTTTCAGCTTGGCGGGAGCAGAAAAACCGCGCGGATGTTGAGAGTGTGTCAGCGGTGTTGGTAGACCTGGTACGTGAGTGGGTTGTCGGGGTGGTTTGTCGAACGGCGTGGCAGCCACCTTCGTGAAGAGCAGAAAATAAAAACGTGTTACTCGATGGAAGGTAAAGAGATTGTAGTATTTACAGAACTGCGCCTAGGCACGCTCCGGATACTGGTGTCCCTAGTACCCGGTAGCCGTGTGGCGGTAGAGTTTTTTGTATTTCCTTCGCTTCCGGGCTGAGAAGCTCTGGGAGTGAGGGAATGCGAGGCCTCTCGTCGATGAGCCGACGAGCGGAAGATCCAGGGGTTTCACTCTGGTCTCTCGATCCCCTAGTTTTCCTGTGAGGAAAACTAGGGTATACGGGATCTTCCGGACCGCGAACAGCAGTGTTCGTGGGTAAGGGATTCGGGGGGGACGCCAAAGGAAGATGTTGTACCGTTCCTCCTAGCAGAACGGTACACGAGGAGGTGTCGCAGGCAACGGTAAAGGGGGAATGCAATACCCAAGCTGGCACTGTACCTGAGGAGGTACAGTGGGCAAGGCTGAGGGGAGCGTAGGAAGCGAGGACCGCAAGCCAGACGTAGCACTACCCGGCGACTGAGCCTGTCGACGCCTTTCCTCGAGAGGGGAAAGGTAGTCGAGCAGGCCGTTTCCGGTCGGTTCCGGATCTGAGTTGTAAGTTCAAAAGGGGAGGTCTGCGTACCTCTTCAGGGGTTGAGATAGCTAGTTAGCTAATCCATAAATACTAGAAGTTCACCCCTATACTTACAGTAATGTAACTAGGCTAGATGTTCCTATTGCACCGCTCAGTGGCCGGCTACTCACCTGTATACGTGCTTACAGTGGAGCTCGGACCACCGCCCATAGGCGAACCCGTGAGGGGTAGCCAATGGGTGGCTGGGAAGTGGCGAGCGTCCGCCGGCGGTACTGGAATGAGCAGCTCCCAACAATGGCAGCCTCTCATAGGCAGTTGTGGCAGCTGAGGTGCTGCAGGGGTCTGGTCTGGCTTCAATTTACCACTGGTTTCGGGGTGCCCCTGTGGGTACAGTTATGACTGCCGCCCGACCCCGCGTGTACAGGTGTGCCATCTCAGGCACACGGGGAATTCCGAGATTCGAACACACGTGTACCATTTTGGTACACTTGTGAATGCAACGAAATATTTCGTGGATGTGCCACGTGTTACACTTGTGGGTAGCCCTGTGCTACCAAGCCATGAAACGGCCTGGTACTACAAGGACCCCATCCCTGTCCTTTTCAAATGCGACCTCTCTTACAGCAGCAGCAGCCAGTTCTAGAGAAACACTTTCCCAGGATTCTGAAGCTTTCTATAACCAGTCTTCCAATCAACCCACTCTTGTTCTGTAACCATACTCATCCTTTTCGGATCCCAGTGCTTCCTCCATGCTGACTTCAATTTTTGTATGATAAAGGAGTCTGCAAGTTAAAATAAATCCGTGGCGTTCTTAGGAAGCAAGAGGATCTCTGTATTCCATTCCACCAACGCAGCACGAGTAGAATCAGTCATACCATTCCCAGAGGCGTTGTCTACAAAGAGCACCCTCTTTCGTCCGTCAGGAAGCGTTTTGAAGATACGTATTTCGGAAAGCCATTCAGGAAAAACTCGTCCATCCATCCAACCCTTCAGACCGCTCCTGTAACAAAAACCTGGCACATTGTCCCGTAGACCTGGGATAGGATAGTTCCTATCCTTGTTCTTGAGAGTCATGAATTGGATCTCCAGTTCAGCCTCTTGTGCGCCACCGAGTAAGAGCATCATAGTCATCCCGTCACCTCCGCCAACGACATCCGCGAAGCGAACATGTTCTTCCCCACGCATTGCAAATGTATGTCTGTCGTTGGTGTCAATTTGGAAATGCATTTCTCCAGCGTTGTAGATCTTTTCCTCAGTGAGATTATCGTTTTCAAAGTCGCGCTTCAGTACGCCTAGATGAAATGCCACTTCACGTTCGACGACTTCCTGTTTCTCGGGAGAACGTGTTACCTTTCCAGCCTGCGATCTGCACACAATCGTTTTGGCGAGGCAGAATGACTGAATCCAGCTCGATGTAATGCGGGAAGACAACGGCTTCTCCGTGCGCCGGTCGACGGCCGCCTGATTCACAACAGGTGTATCTGCCTAGTGGATGATTTCAATAGCAAGCTGTCGGAACAGGGAATGATTGAACTTCACAATCAGTTTACACAGACGTTCAAACTCATCGAAGAGCATTTCAAGCAGTTCCAGAACCCAGGGTGCACGTTTCCTTCCCTGTCCATTTTTCACTTTGGCGATTCGAACTTTAACCCAGCTCACGGACGGTTTCATGTGATACAGATCATTTCCGCGCTTCCCCTTTGGCATGTATTCACATATGATTGCGTCTCGATTGCGGCAGTATCTAGCCGCATGTGTAAGGTTTGCATTAACCGAAGCGCCAAATAGAGCAAGGAACTCGTGAATGGCCGGACTGGCGATTCTCTTCGGATCGTCTCGGTCAGCGGCATCAATCATCCAAAAAACACCTTTAAAACTTAGAGGCCTGCTCCAGATGTTTTGCCCTGTGCGCGATTTGGGGGCGTTCTGCGGTGGAGCTGAGTCATTTGGCTGTGGCTCCGAGGCGGATAATGCTGCGGCCTGGTTTTGTTCAGCGTGGGCCATTTACTGGCGCCTCTGCACCGCCGCGTCGTTCGCGCTGCAGATGGCATCAACAATAGGGGAAGCTGACGGGCCCATGTTCGTCAGTCTCTTTGGGAGCCGCGTTGGTGGAGGAGTTGTTCGTGTGGGAGTGGTGCGGTGAGGACGGCAAAAGCTGGTTGGTGAGGTGGAGCCGGGTTAGTATGTGTGTGCCACATGATGTATCCGGTGCAGGCGTATTCAAAGCTGTTTTTATTCACACCTATTTGAATATTTGAAACGGTTGAATGCCATGCTCACACTGATCTGTACCCATGAAGTGGTTGTACTACACATGGCACTAATTTCCCACTTTCACCCGTTTCGCGGATGCTTACACTAGTTCGAAGGCGGCAGAACTCAGAATATTAATATTAGTGTGTGTGTCATTAATTTAAAACCCTCACCAATTTGCCACGCACACTAATTAAAGTACGCAGTGTACGTAATTTATATTATTTAAATTAATGTTATATTATTACTTCCTCCGTCCAAATACAGTACGGCACACAATGAACTACGTAATATAAGTTTTTTGTAGTATTTTTATATTACTACCTACTCCCTTTTTCTTACAGTACTGCAAACAGTGCAATATTTTATATATATTATTATTTGTTCTGAAACGGGTTTGAAGTCTATACGATCACGAACCAGACGTCTCTACGGTCACTACCGCGCTACTTATGTAAAGCGCATGCCTGATCTGGTCGGGATTCTAACTACGGGTCGGGCCGAGCGAGAAACGAGTTTACTCGGGATCGAAATTTCCAATGGGAATTTGCTAGCGGATCGTATATGATACACATCACTTTGCAGATGGACTGCTCGGAGGGCCCGGACGGGCCCCCAAACAAGCTGTTTGTACTGCTCGGTAGAACCGTTAGTATAAATTGCCAGCATGCTCGTATTAATAAAACCTGTACAAGTTCCAGCTCGGCTTGTAATATTTAGGCAGGTATTTTAAACTCGCGCCGCTTGACTCCAGGAAGCATGTGAAGTATGCCCGCTCGGAATGCTGGGATGGTGAACAGTCTTCCCGCGGAAGATGTCAACGGCCCTACACAGAATACACAGGAAGGGGTGTGTTCGGATATTACAAGGTATGATAATGACAAGTGATTGAAAATTGGGAGAAATTGGATGGTGGAGGTGTCGCCTCATCGAAATTCTGCTGAAGATGATGCATACTCATAAATTTAATTTTTAAATAGCACAGTTACGAGCGTTTCCAACCTCTGCTTTGAAGCTCGAAATACATAAACGTTCATTTCGGCAATAATTTGTACATATTCCGAACATTGCTGTATTACCTTACACATGACCGTTTCTAAATCGATGAATAACGTAACGTATTGTTCGGCGAGGCAGGGGATGCAAACTCAACCGTCAGCAGCAGTTCAGAAGAACGCCTAGATACGTCTAGGGAGCAGCGTAGCTAAACTATAAAGCCTTGTATGGCAGCTGCCAGCTTATCCACATTACAGACCATCACCTTACCCTCAACATGACCAACAAATGGACAACTATGAAGTCCAAGTACATCAAATCCCATGAAGGTGCCCGACAACCAACTGCCTCACACGTTATTGATGTAGAGAACACCCCTGGTCAACGATTCCCTACTCCTCTACACCCCTCTCCCTCACGAGTGCGCCGCCCTATACCGTCCAAGACGTTGGCAGTTGATACAGTTTGGAACCTATAAAAATTCTAAACGGCTACGCTCGGAAGCCTACGCAGCTTACGACATCCTATGCCATGTTGGCACATCCTTCGACGCCGGATGGTTGGTGTGTAATTTCATCCTCACGGGTTCGTGTCAGGTGTACCATGCAGTCAAACGTTTCGACAAGGCGCGGGGAGCCACAACGACGCTCAGCAGGCACATCAGCTTGCACACCCGCACTGAGAAAGGCGCAGCTGTAGCCTCCTACAAAATTGGCGTAGGAGAGAAGCTGTCCGTATGTTTGGTCTCTAAAGGGCTGCTGCTGGAAGAATAAGTGGGTAAGGAGTCAGCTGCAGCCCTCCACGAGCTCCTGGGCAACGCTTTGAAGACTCCATTCGGGGTGCGTTTCGACACATTAATGGATAGATGCACATTCTTGACAGATTGTGCATCCACCATTTCATGCATTGTCGAAGCATCTCCCAACAACCGTAAAGTGGCGTTTTCAGGGGTTTAGATGGGGTTTATCTCCCATCAACTTAATACCTGAGTGAAAAAGGCCCTTTCAGAGTCACGTTTGAAGGGGAGTTTGTCTTCTATTCTGACAAATTTACCGTCTGTGAAGACTGTTATAAGAAGTTTTAAGCAGTCGGGTCTAAACGCTAACCTCAGGAAAGGACTTATTCAAGAAGTGGATACTAGGTTTGGAACTACGCATGCTATCGTGGAACGCTTTTTATCATGCGGGGGCGACGTCTTTGACACCATCGACGGATGAGATAGCGAGCCTACAAAAGCTGCAGCCAATGGCCTTACCAACTCATGCCTCCAGTCCCGACACGGTGTCATTTCCTGCACTGGAGTCTGTCTTCGTAGCTTGCCAGCCTATTAGGCACATGAAGACGGTGATGGAATCGGGTAGCAATCCAACGCTCCGTCGGATGCTGCCCCGGCTGCAGCATTGATGCGAGGTTACGTAGGATGCTCTACAGGATATTGAAGTACCTGTTATTTGGATTGTTGGGTGCATCCTGCTTCCTAGGCCCCGGAGCCTCTCGTGCATTCCCAATCCACAACAGCGAGAGGCGTACCGCAGGAAAGGCGAGCTCCTGAGAAGATGTATGATGAAAAAGCAGCCGACTGCTGATATTAGTCTAGATGTTGTAGAATTAGAAGGAGCTAGGGTGGAAAGGAGATTGGAGAGAATGTGGGCAGCTTGAGTTGATTTCTCCCTGGAGGATGTTCTGGATTTCCCGTCGTCCGCCTCGTGTGCGGACTAGTTAGAGAAATACATGCATCAGGAGCACGAAGTAGACTCGGCTGACCTCATGCACGCGGATGATTTGGGGATTGCCCGGTGGTGGCTCTCAAAGGCGTCCACGTACCCTTCTTTGAGACAAATCGCTCTGAGGGTTTATACCTCCCCAGTATCCCCCAGCAGCTCCGAACTAAAACTTCTCAGCAGTCAATAGAATCCTGACACATGACTGCTCCCGATTGGGCTCCGCCATAATTGACGATATAGTTTTTTCGCGCTCAGCGTTGAAATAAATTAAACTTTAGAAATTTCATACTATTTGTGTACATATAGAACGCAGTATTACTACTTATGATTCGGGGAATGTACTATAATGTTATCATACGCCACAGCAATGCTGTGTCTACACCTCCATTTCATCGATTTGTTCACTTTTCTCTTCTCAGTAGGGCGTTGGCGCAGCATAGCCGCGATTTCTGTGCACTTAAACCCTGCATTTTCATTAACATTTGGAACTTTCTTTTCCACCGCCATTTCTGGGGTGCCTCAATTCTGCAACCCTCCCCCATTTATTTCCTTTCACGATGATAAAGTTTTCATACCTCGAGATACCCATCCGACGACGTCTACACCGGGCCGGGCGCGTTCCCGCCAAGGATAGGAAAAAGCTCGGATTGCTCGGACAGTGTTTCGGGCTCGGGCTCGGCTCAGAATAGTGCCGCCTCCAAAAAGGCCTGCTCACTGTAAATGTAATTGCCAAATACCTTCCTGATGTCATAGCTCACTTTTTACCAAACTACATATTTTTTCGCTCACAGAAGGCTCGCTAATCAAAATACTTATCCGCCTGTAGGCTTGTTTCTCCGTCCACCCTACCAATAAAAGACCGCAACCCGCTCTGTCAGGTACCTACAACCCCAGAAAAATGCCGGAACATGGACCGTTCGGGTGCTATTACGAGCCGTCGGACATTTTCGATCGCTCGGCCTGACCCCTAATTTGAACCCTGTCCGTCTAAACTACACCAAAGTGCAGAGCCACTGGATGTTACTAGATGATCTACAGCCAACATTCGCGTGCCAGGTGGTGCTGACACTTACAGGACTTTCCTGCAAAAGCAGGAAAAATAGAAAAATTTCGCCCGCCTCGCGGCCTTCCTCCTATTCCGTTGCCGCTCTCTCCAACGGGGATTTTCACCTTTAATCGCGCTTGTGCGGCCCCCAGATGGCCATATATCCCCGTCCTGAGGACTTAGAATACTCTTCTTCACTCTCCGAGAGAGAGGCCGAGGTCGCTTCAGCAAAGGGAGGGAGGATGGGCGAAGAGAGAGGCTTGTCCCGGAGGTGCGATCCTGCCGCCGCTGCCGAACTCTCCTAGTGTTAGCCGATGCACACACCGACGGTGTGGGACCATGAAACCATTTCTAAGCCGATCAGATCGTACGCGTCACAGCATGCTCTGTGCAGATCCATTTGCGCTATCCATTGTCCACCGAAGTTTCATACGAATAAACCGTCTACCATATACGAAACATCCGCAGAGTGACAACGATTCGTCCGTTCCTAGAGAGGTTCTCCTGGTGCATCTGGTGGCGGGAGAATGGAAGCTGCGGAGCCCAGACCGGAGCCGAAAAACCAGAAGGATGCAGCGGTAGTGCGGATGGTCCGATCAAAATTCAACGCTGCCTTTTCGGCGCTGTTCGGTCCCCACCCGGAGCGCGCAAAGCGTTCCTCTAAAGGGAGGACCAACAATACTTGCTCTGTATGCGCGCCAATTCTGAGAGAATGAGATGTGAAATTCCCACCGGGTGGCGCATGCCCACGGCCAAAAAGTACCGAACACGGGTACAAGCACGCGCCAGTCCCTTCCTCGGCCACTCTCGGTTATCGGCAGACTCCGCGAAGAACTGAACATGCGTACTCTGTACCTCATCCCACCGCTGAATGAGGTCTAGCGGTTAGTGAAGCCTCGACAAGCGATGGTAGGAGGGCAGCTGTTCCCGGCTGGCCGCCCTGCCCTTGACGTCGGATAGGCGTGCGGTCAGGGAGGTGTTGGTGAGTTCTACGTGATACTTGAGCAGAGAGAGCATCGAGATGTCTCGAAAACCATTGAATCAGTAGGCGAAGAGGCAAGCGGCGCAATCTCGCAGGGTGAGAGGCGAATCTGTTCGAATTACAAGTAGCCAAACGCGCTGCATTGGCGCAGCGGAGATGCCAAGGCGAACCGAGCCTAGTGGAAAGTTGTCTTCTTCCCACTTCTTGTACACCCGCACCACGTGCCCTAGGAATGGAAACTCCCTCACAGGCATCCCCGTAGTTATCAGCTGCATCTGACGGATATCGCTTAGATATTGCGGAATGGATGCGCTCCCCACAGCTCGTTCGCATCGTTCTCTGCACCGCTCCCCCCATCTAATGAACGCGAAGAGATGGGCCTCGGTGGCCGTTAGCGGGGGCGCTCTTCTTCGTTGCAAAAAAGCAGCGACGCCTTCCACGGCGAGTTTCGTGCGGCCGTTTTCCGTCCGCTCCAGGAAAATTTAGACACAAGGTCTGCCGAACCCCACCCACTGGTGTGTCCCCGGCAAGGATGGTGAAGTGCTCCAAAGCCGCCCAGCTCAGCTCCCGCTACACTGTGCGGCGGGTTGATACCCGCCCTACAGATTGATCTCGAGTTGCAGAAGGCGCCAGGCGGGGTTGAGGCGGCGCTGCCACGTCCACACCTCCCTCGGCGGCAACGGCAACCGCTTCACCGAGCTGGCTAGGTGAAGAGCTGCCTGGTGCCAGGCCTGACGAGGCCAATCTGGGATGAGGAGAATGGCGGGCGCCTGACTCGTCTGCTGCTTGTGCACCGTTAGCGAAATTAGATCGACTGGGGAGCATAGTAGTTGCACTTCATATCTTCCCCAATCCTTCTGTAGTTCGTCGTACGTTGGCCGCCTGAGGTACGATGGATGCTCTCCCAGAGGCTGGAATCTGAAAGCGTCTAGAGGCGGCTGCATCCCACCCGCGTGGAATGCCGCAGTTGCCTCCTGATCTGGATATCACCGCGAGGGAAGCATCGTGACGAGCATTCTGTAAACTTGTTTGCGCCGGACTGTAGCCATTCCGACGTGATCCTTACACCCATGAGGTGCAGAACGACCTTCAGCTTGCGTAGCTCGTCCATCATTGCGCGGCTTGCACAAAAAACGCTGTTGTTTATATGCACGAAGGCTTGATTGTCGATGTGCGACAGAAAATTCCTCGCTCCAGTCGCCTTCAACTCCCGGCCAAGTGGCCCGCAGAGCATTTTCTGAATTGCCCGCTGCTCTCGCACAGTGATGCAGGAAGCACGCTCTCGCCAGTTCCAAATGCTTTGAGCTGGCCACTGCCCTTCCCCCTTACCAGTTAAGTCTACTGCGTACAACGTTCCGCCAACTCCCCTGTCCGCCGCCTCCGACTACATCGAGGTTGGTGGCTGCGACGGGGTCATCGCGCGACCACCGAGAGACTCCGGTGAAAGCCTTCTCCAGAAGCGAAGGTCGCGTACGGCCTGATGAGAAGGTCCGCAGCGCCTGCGGAGATCCCAAGGGAGAGTGCTCGACAAGTCGCTGTATAACGATCGCGTGTAAAAGCGTGCCCTTGGTATTCCAAGAGTTAGGGATTCGCACACGCCGCAGAAGCTCTCCAGTGACCGGCTGGTCAGCCAGAGGCGGCCTCCTATGATGAACTCCTTGAGTAGCCGTCCGACTTGCCGACGAACTTTGTCGATCTTGAAGCGGACGACAAGAAACTTCATGTGCCCCGTTCCTATGATGAGGCCCAGATTCTCGACGAATTGCGAGCCATATCACTCGCCTTTCTTCGGATTGCGTGACAGGCACAGGCGGTGCATAGCTGCCGAAACCAACTAGCAGGCCGCAGTACAGTCCTTCATGATCGAGGCC
>JAUBNZ010000948.1:0-13455 GCA_032355485.1 Bonnemaisonia californica
AGAATAGAGGGTCAACTAGCTATAATACCTACCGAGGTTGACTCACTAAACTTGACTCGGACAACGAGTCCTCCCCCCAAGATCTTCAATCTTGGTCGGAACGAGCTTTAAACACCCTTCTAGATTACCCTCGCCGGAATCGGTCGTGCTTAGTGTAAGAGTGTGCTACGACCCGCTCCCCCTTCCCGTCATCGTTCCGACCTTCCGTCTCACGCTCTCCAAATCCCATCACTGTACCCCTCGCGAGGGACAGTGCGCCCACTTCTCTCCCGGTCCTCTCCGTTGCCTCCCCCGACAACGGGCATTGTGTGGAGTCGGCCCTCTCACCCCCTGTCCTATCGTAGCCCCCTCACGGCGGCTACGACTCGACGCGCCCACCTTATCTCCCTTATAACAAGCTAATGTCCCCCTGGTAGGCCTCATCCCTCCGTGAGAAAGATAGGATTTCCCGCACCTTGGTTCCCTACCGCGCAACTGGAGATGCTAGGGACACAGTTTCTGGAGCCGCCAGATCCAGTGTTCTGTAGAGACTACACGAGGTAGAGTGTCACGAAGACAAAACATTGCTCGAGGTCTATGTTCTTGGTTCACGTGATATTCCATTGATATACCCATTTACTCTGCGGCAGGATTTTGTCAGGTGCCCCGTGTGGGGTTGAAGTTGTATTGGAGGCTACATGATCCATTAGGGGAGGAAGATCTTACACTAGGCCAAAATCGGGAGGGACGTCATAAACTTAGACATGCAAGCCGTCAAAAATATTGTCGTCTCCATGCCGACTCGGTAACGACTTGGTGTTCTCACAGATAGATTAAATGTCTCGAGTGAAGGCTGACAGTCAACGCGTATACTTCCAGCGCTTCCTACTGGCCGTTTTGAACCGCTTTGGACATGTGGTTCGGAATCTAGAGCCTGGATTGGGAGATCTGAGAGTCATTGTTCGTGAATATGAGGGTGCAGGGTTTCCGGGATGTATTCGTGCTATCGATTGCATGCATATGCACTAGAAGAACTGTCCCTAGTCGTTAAAATTGCAGTACCATAATCCGAAGGACGGAAAGCCTGCGAAAATTAGCTCTGACGCTCTGGTGGACCGGCGGCTCTACTACTGGCAGTAGTTCCCTGGACGGTGTGGAAAAAACAATGACATAAGCGTTCTAGACAATAGTCCTCTGATCAACGAAATCATATCTGTGTGCCGAAGAATTCTTTACCAGAAGATTACGTTGTTAACGGCATCCGGAGAACCGGTCTCCTATATGGTATCGGAGGGAATTTATCCCAGGTAACCGGTTTTTGTTCTGCTGAACCATGCACCGCTGAATAACCGTGGAAGTCAAATGACGGGGAGGCAGGAATCTATACGGAAGGACGTCGAGCGGTTCTTCAGATGTCTACAAGGCAGATTTAAGATATTGAGACAGTGATAGTCAGCTGATACCCATCAACCAAACATGTGTTATCCTGCACAATATGATTGTCAAAACGGCTTTCAATAGAGAACTCTTTGAAGAGGTGGATGAAACATGTGTTACGTAGAGTGACAGGGCCCTTCTACAAGAATTATTCGACTGTAAGGCAGATAAGGCAGATGTGACAGCGGATGTAGTTGACGGTTTGCAGCAGTTTAGTAGTGGTGGTGTTGGATTAGTTCACCTCCTGGAGCACGATATATACGAGACAGACAGGAGAGTCATTTAGAAATATCTCAGGCTCTATCTGATCACCTCTGGGACATGAGTGGAAGCACAAGTGGGAAGTAAATTCCGAAAGAGCAATGTTTAACGAAAGGTATTCTGTCCGAAGAAACAATTGATATCGGCGGAGGTCCGAGGGAGAAGCCCCGGAACGCTAGGCAGAAGTTGCACGTTCCGGCACTCCAGGCTTAGTTTCGGATGCCTTGACAACTTCATTGGAGAAGCGGAAATTTGGAAATCGCCTTCACTCGTTCCCATCGACACACGAGGACGGATTGCCACTGTCGTTCTTCGCTTCGACACTGGCCCCACTACTATCCATCGCAGATGATTTCAGCAACAGTTTTCTAAACTCGAGGACCTTCTACTCCTCACTGAGCGGCAGGGAGTTCATGAAATTGATCTCAATGGCCACCGAAGACGCCTTGAGTTTTGCCAACGTAGTTTCCTTAATTGCATTGCTCACGCGTTCAATCGACTTCGCCATTTTTTGCCAGCCTTAAGCGCCTTCCTTCGCCTTTTGATGCTTGACACTTTTCGGGGCACCTTTAGCGGGTTGCAAATTTCATTGGTACAAGTAATGTTCGTTTCGCGATCTCTAACATCGTCATTGACGTCTTGGTGGTAACTGGTGGAGTTTGGGCCGCTTTGAGATACCCCATCACTCGAAGATCCATTCGTGTGATAACCGGGAGCCAAAGAGGAAGATCCTCCTTCGATAGCACTCGAAAACTTCAGGTGGGTTGAAAGAAGATAGACTGTGTCGAGAAACTTAACGTGAGCTGCGAGCTTTTGAACACTATCTTTTCCTTCACTTGCGCAGCGAATAAAGTACAAATTCAAGACGTTGGATCTCGTATCTTCTTCTGTTTCGCCAGAAGTTATGTTGGCGCGGTAGAGCTTCGCAGAAGACAGGTACTTCTGCGTGGCTTTCTGGATTGTGGTCTATTGGCACTTGAGTCTTGATGAGGAACGGGCATTCATCTTGTCCGGGTGTTCATCGTATGCCTTAGCGATGGTACCCCAGAAGACGTCAGAGTTTTGCTCGGTAGTCTTTTGTGATGTAGAAACCCAGCATTTCGCGAGCACGAGTTCTTCAGCGGCAGTAAATATGCTTCCTTTTCCCTTCAGAAGATCTAGAGACATTGAATGGGAATCGAAGGAAGATTTACAGAATGGATTGTGAGATGATGGAGGAGGCGGTAGGAAAACGGTATGGAGAAGAGGGAGAGATACTCTGATTGAACACCCAGTTACATCATTTAGTCTCAGCACATTGTTAGTGCCCCTACGGCAATAGTAAGTGTGACACTACTTGTTGTGAGTCCCTCGGAGACGAAACCCCAATTAGTTTCACAAAAACTATTACCAGTGTACACCTGCAAAATTTTGTGTAAAATTTTGTCCGCTGACAGTGCCATGCAGGATCCCTTAGAGTAGATAGCAGAGAAATGCCTTATTTGATCCTTCGACTGACCCTTCCGCTGTCCATTATCAAAGGAAGGGTCAGTGTGCTCAAGCCACGACCTTAGCATTCAAACGACCCATCCCTAGTACAGAACCAGCCAGGAATTCTTCTAAGCCGTCAACACTTCCCACATCCCTTTCATCGAACTCACATACTTTCACTTGACCTCCCCTACCCATTCCAATCAACGGATCGCCTGTACTGTCAGCATTCCAACAGGGCGCCGCACTCCGGATCGCCCAACAGGGCACAGAGAAGACTGTTGTAGCTCCTCCGATTCACAGCAATGAAAATTCCACCGCCGCAGTTAATCGCATCTCAGAAGAAGCACAGCAGGGGGATCCACACAACGTGGCTGTGCAATCGCAAGGTTGCAAGCGATCACTACAGCATGTTCTCACGATCTCGCAGCGCATTAAGATCTGCAAATGGATGGTTCAAACTGTGATATCATTCCCGCATGGTGCAAAACACATGGCAAGCCGGACCATGAGGCAGTTCCCTGAAATTTTCCGCGCAAAGCTTAACGCAAATATGCACAAGGAAATGCATATTTGGAAGGACAAAACGAAATATATGGCCATGGAGAGCAAAGCTTTGGCCCGGCCTTCCCGCCATGGTCGCACTATTTTCCGTAACCCTGCCTTTGGCTACAAACGTATCCACATGAAAGCAGTGCGTGGACGTGGTTGCAATCTTCCGTCTTTTAAACAAGCCCTCTTTCGGGACTGGCGTTCCGAGTTCGACCGTCTACGCACTTTTAGAGTTAAGTTCAATTATCAAAACTTACGATCCCTTTCCCAGTATATCTTGCAACACTCGGAGACGGACGAATATTCGGGCAACATGATCGTCGTCTCTAGTATCAAACCGATCCTGGGCATAGTTAATCCCCGCTTCTTTCTGTAATTCGCGGAGCACTATCGCATCGGCAGCAGATCGCAATGCGTAAAACAGAAGTTTTCCCCTACAAAAGAACTTTAGTTCGAAAAGGAGATAGCGTATCACTGGAGAGAATATTCGAGGTTGTGTAGATCAGAACAGCTGGACGAATATGACGTCGAGAACGCGGATGAGACACATTTTGTCTTTGACATGGACAACGGTACGACACTGGGCTTCGCAGGCGATGAGGAGGTCAAATATGCAGATGTAGATTCAGGGGGAGAGGGGATGACTATGGTAGTGCGTTTGAGTGTGCGTCGAGGCGCGAAAATTAAGCCTCCTTTTATTCTCTCTAAAATAAGGACAGGAACTACCCCATTCGGGGAATACCAGAGGATGTAGATGAAGTGGCGTATCGCACAGGTCCGAAAGGGTGGATTGACACTACCGTAACTATGGACGGGTCAGGACACATCAGAAACCCAGGGAAACATTTCTTTCTGCAGTTAGCCAAGAACGCTACAGAAGGCGTCACCAGGCAGCGCGATGAACATAGCATATCTTACGCCCGTAAAGCGATGATCATGTGCGGCCTAGCGCCAACTACCAATGGGCTTTGGGAAGAGCGGCTGTTAACTCCCAAACTGCAGTCTATCATCCGCACTCTCCGTCAGCATTTTGATGGGGAGCCTGTTAATCCCCAGCAAGGCTAGGCCCCAACCGGGTAAACTAATTTTAGTGACATCAAAAGCGTGCAAGGCAATAGTGTGTGTGACACCAATTCCAGTTTGGACTTTAGTCTCTGTACGGTAATAGTGTCCCCTCCACTAATTGTTGTGACCTGTTGATGGAACCCATGCACCGAAATAGTGTAAGGGAGACTAAATGATGTAACTGGGTTTAGTGGTCTGCTGAAATAGGTTCTCCAAGTGGAGGGAAATCGAGCAATTACAGCGATTTTTGCTAAGTGGTCCAGTTCCATTCACATCTCCACATGAGTAAATGAGTAAATCTGTCGCCAATAACCCCTTGTTTGGTTACAGATTTACTCAAAATGCTATATTTTTGGAGATAGCCACCCCCAATAGCGTTGTCATGTTGTAGAGCTATCTCCAAAAATGAATAATTAACTCATTTACTCAGACGGTAGGGGTGCTCTTATACTGTATCAGACGTCTACCCCAACCCCGGTACAGACGCTATGAACATATTCTTTTAGAAACAGGACGGCCAGACACGGGGATCTAATATAAGCAGTCCACTTCGCAACGTTTTCTAGGACCCTCTCCACCTACGGAGAGAAAGGGTGCTGAAGAAAAGTAGAGGGGTAGACTGGTCCTTCTTTATACGATCCCATGATAGTAAAAGCCAAAGGAGATCCGGTGGTCCTATCAATACTTTTTGTTCCAGAGATGATTTGCTCTCATTTTTCTGATGGCCACATCTTAATCTTCCGAGGACGCTCATTACCATGTATCTCTAACATGTGCGTGCTATGACGAAATTCTTTCGGGAAAGTACTAGTTGCTGCGGAAGTTCACGAATGTGCCGAAAGTTTTCCATTCGAGATCAAATAGATTTCTCAATTTCATACGCTATATAAAGGATGGAAAAGACATCAGAATGTATCGACCAATTTCGCTCTTTCCATTCTTTCTTCACTAATTCACCTCCCTGGGTGCTGGTGTGATAGAAACAGTAGCGCTTCGGTGATGAGGTCAGTTTCTGGCGTCTGCTACTTCCTGCTCTTTTTGCACGCTATTCATTCATCAGAAGCACATTACCAATGGGAAGACCATCGCAACAGGATCTTACCCGCGATTCCTTCAACCACAGATTCTCCTCTTCCGGAACTTTGTGTTCAGTTCCAAACGATTATCGGCTGTGCATGTATCTTAATATTCCAAATTATGGGCTTGCCGGGAACGTCTAATACCAACCCAACAGGGCAGTTGGTTGACAGCATGTGTGCCTCAGGCCTTGCTTATCCATTGGAAACCATTGACGCTTGTATAGAGATCGCAACAGCGGTCATTAGCAAGAGTCATGCGTTTTCCGCAATAGGAAATGAATTATTTACAAATTGCTTACCTTGGGTTCCAATCCAATCGCTTCTATTTCTCCAATCCTTTCTGAAGCGGTAGCATAGATACCTTTCGGATTTGGAAAGTTCGGAAAATGACGCAGACAGCCGAAATGAATGAAATGACGGCAACACTCAAGGGTTAACTGTTGGGTGGGAAAACACAATATTTTGCGAATACCTTGAGAGGTAGAGAAGAGAAAATATGAAATCCAAAGTGGTGCATCGAATTTCAACAGCATGACCACGTCCCTCTCTGTTCATGGATTAGTACTAAATGTGACGCAATTTTCTTTTTACGAATTGTAGTGTTATTTAGATCTCCATGTTCTGATGATATCTGCGATTCCACAGCGACCCCTTTCCTTGAAACTAATTTCCGTTTTCGAATACTTCATGAACCCCAGTCGCACTCCTTCGTGGGAGGTATTCGATGAGGATGCTTCCCTACTAAATATCGCGAATTTCCGATCCTCTCATATGTGATGCAAATATCTGTCTCTTGAAGACGGGAACCAAAACCAAAATATTGCATCTTCTAGTTCAGCCCTAGGCATCTATTTCCTTGAAGTACATGAGTTTGAATTGGGTGCTTCTCTCAGAGTCATACGAAAACATTATTCTAAAAAATGGCCTTCAATCGTTCCGAAACGGGAGTGAACGGGAATGAAAACCGTTGGTGAGCCTGTTATAACTTAAATTTTAATGTATATTAAATACAAGTTCATTATTTTTTGTTTTATGGATGTAAACTCTTCTTTCCTCTATGAAGGGGAATGAGCGGTAAGTTCTACCTTGTTGGCCACTTAATTTGGCTGCTGCCCTTGTTTTTACCTCATGATTAGCCTTTTACTTCCTTGTCCGGATCTTCTCCTTCATTTTCTTCCCACCTACTTTCGCAGTCCAATGATTCTTGCCCTGTCATGCTTGACACTCAAGTTAATTAATTATTCATTTTTGTAACGTTAGTTTCGCTTTAGCTTGCGATACTTGATTCAACTTCATAATACATTCTATCGCCTCTTCCACCTCTTGTTTTTTCCGTCGCTTCATCGGTCTTCACGTGGTCACGCTCCTTCACTGGATACTGATTCTGACCGCCCGAACTGCATCGTACATCATGTTTCCTTCATAATAGTTAATTTTGTAAGTTCCACTGGTACCACAACAGAAGCATCGATCAAGCCATAAAATTGTTCTTCAACCAGGTGTGGTTTCGAATATTCCGACATCGCAAAGAGAAGTCCTGATGGGCATTACTTCAGGGCCAATTGCAGAGCCCACCATCGAGTATTCACAAAAAACTATATGCTTATGTATATTATAACTATTGCAACTGATTGGATGTATTTTTAGTTTCCGGTAAAAAGCCTCTCGCACTGCTACTTAGCCTCCCGTAGCTGCGAAAGGTAGGTAGTTTTCACAGCAAAATGGTTTCCGTATCTCCTGACTCACAGAACCGGCCTTCTGTCTCATCACCTGTTTTACATTGTCGTTTCAGAATCCCCTAATCAATCTGAAAGGCTGCTGTATATTAAATTCCACAGCAGATGGAATGGCCAGGATCACCCTATCAGAAAGGGCAGTGTCTAGCAAATATCCTTGAGCTGTGCATATGGGAGGAATCAGCTGGAAGGGGCATACATAGTTAGAGCTTGATAACATTCGTGATGAACATGTTCGGAATATTGCAATACAATTTAGAGATTGCAGGAATCAGAGTATGACAGCATCCCGACGTGTATTAGGTTTCTACTTTGAACAGAGTGAACTTACTGTTTTCTTAGCAGCTGTATCGAGAAGTGATGGAACAATTTGAAAAGCTTTAATAGTACATACCATTTCACATTGAAATAGCAATGTAATGGGAAGAGAAAGAGCAAATGATCCAGTGCTGGAGTAATCGTATAATTGACATGCTCCCATTCCAATATATAGAAAAAGTATTAGTTCCAATAAACGCGATTTGTTTCGCATTCAAAGCACATAGTTGATACAAACGGGAAAGTTCATTTAAACCGGAAGTCCGCCAACTGTTATCAAATTCGTGATATCTTTCACTTTTTTGAAAGGAAAACGAGCACTGTTGGCTCGAATATCGTACAGAAAGGGAGACAAACAGTTCTACAGCTATGCTGTAGAGGCTCCAGTTCAGATTACCGAGCAAGCTTCTTGATGACAGCACCTCTTGCCAGCGATTTAGTTGCTCACTTACGATTTGGCGTAAAGGCTGTCCAGGAAAGTATATTTCTATATTAGCAGTTATTTTCAAACTCGGTATGTTAACAGAAACGGTTGAGCTGGCGGAAAGTTTGCAATTTTGAATTTCTCGAAGCTGCCGTTTTCATCTGACATCTCTGACATCAATGTTGATGTTTTCTAATGTTTAGAATTTGGGATGTGTTATATAAAGAGAGACATGCCTATAGAAAGGAGCTAACATCAGCCAGTCATCCGATCCTTCAAGAGTACTAGGAAATTCAAATCAATTCAAATCACATCATGAGGTCTGTCTTCTTCGCATGTGCCCTTCTTTTCCTCTCAAGCACTGTGCTTGCAACTGCCAGAGACCTTGAGGCGGAGAGCATTCTGGATACAGCTGCATTTAGGCAAGCTGAAACCACATCTGGTCCTGTGGAAAATCCTTGTTCAAATGTGATGGCCCTCTTCGGATGCGTGTGCATCACTCTATTCCAGGGACTGAGACTTCCTACCCCTGAAATCCTTCCTGGACCAGGTCCCCTCATTAATTTTGCATGTGCCCCATATCTGGCGATGCCGAACCCGACACTCAGCACCTGTATGGGAATCGCAACCCAAGTCGCCTTCAACCCAGTCTCTGGCGTGACAATGGTAACCGATTTTACAACGATGTGTGTACCCACACTCCCAGTTGTGATACTGCAGGCTGTTTCCGGACTAATTCAGTCACAGGGTATGCAGTAAGGAGACAAACCTTTGTGGTCGCAGTTGAGAAACAGCACGTGTTAGGGTTCTCATGCGAATAAGGGCTTAATTCATTTTCTGAAACCCTCGAGAAGATAGTATCCCGTTCGGATTGTCTTGCAGTTAGCATAACCCGTTTATACATATACAAATGAAATAAACGAAATGTGACCCCTGCAATGCCAAACAAAAAGGTTCAAATTGGATGCATTAAGTAGGTCCTCTTCGGTGCAGCATTTCTTTTCCCATGTTATGCTCAATTCGCCCAGGCGTCTGCAGGTGGTTACAAATTTAGGATTTGATGACTTAACATAATGAGCTTCATATCAGGAAGAGAGAGAACGTATGATATCCGCCGAACCAAGGATTTTGCAGACCATTGTCCTCTTTTCTAGAATGCCGTCTTTTGAAACGAAAGTGTGTCAGCAGGCCAAGTATGTTAATAAGAACGATTGTAGTTCTGGAGATATATATTAAATACCAGTCCGTGATGACTTCAACATATGTTAAGAATGGGTGTTTATGACAACCATCACATGTAAATTTAGCCCTACAAGAAAGGCCTTCCTCCGAAGTGGGGTCGGCAGTACCGAACACATGGGGTGGAGTGCGATCTTAGTGGTATCGAATCAGTACCTCTAAGATCGCACCCACCCATTCGGTAAAGGCGGGGCTCCCTATTTCCTTGAAGGGGCCCCAAATACCTGAACATCGGAAATATCTCGAATTTTATGAATGTCGTGGGCAGACGGTCAAAATTTCGTTTGACTAAATCAGGGAAAGAGCCAACATAATTCTTTTACGTGGATAGATATGAAAACAAATCTGCGCATTTCTTGTTTACAACACAGGAAGATACGTCTAGAAGCACGTCCTTTTAATGAATTCCCGCAGAGAAAGCAGCACTTTCAGAGCTCAAGAATCATTTATGTAGATCGCACAGCGGAATTAAAATCACAAAATGAATGACCAAACACTTGCCAGCATTTCAGCAAGTTGCCTTTCCTGAACTAGAGAACTCCAGAGTTTAAAAGCATCATTGGTACCTAGAATGTCCCATTAAATGTGTGCCGCTTTGTTCGATCTTTAGGGGACTTTATACACTTCTGACGATGTCTGCTTCATCCAGAGCATTGATTTTCCATCAGGCTCTCGTTCAGCCATCTCAAGATATAAAGATTTCAACTCGCTTTCAGTGCTACAAAAATTATCCTCTCAACGGGAACGGAACTATATTTCTTCTCTACAGTTAGTCAATTAACCGAACGATAGCGCCCCCCTTTACCTCTGAGATCGTATCCCATCCCTTGTGTTCCGGCTGGGGGAAGGGCAAGTTGCCAATCTGGGCGTCATGTATAAATGAAAAAGTTTATAGATACAAGTGGTCCCGTCACAGGCTCCACCCGCGAACACCGTTGCGAGGCCCAGGGGCTGGCGGGGGCCCAGTATTGAAATATTGAAATTTGGACCGGGTCCAGTTTTCGGGGATGCGCTTGGTGGATCACGCAACGCCACTAACAATTGGCCGGAACCTGACATTATAGTATAGTAGCTAGCCCTATACTAAAATAGAAGGCCAAGGCCCGCCTCCCGCCTTCCTATGTAGCGATATCGTTGAGGTGCAGTAGAGACGTCGTAAAATTAGAAAATTGAAGAATATGTGGGTCCTGATGCACCTCTCGCCTCCCTGGCGTATCTTGAAGTACAATCCAGACACTTGACAGTACATCCGCCAATTCCGGGCACCCCTTCCGCCTCCCCAACAGAGTACTCGAATTGTGCACACTTGGCAGCACTTCCTTCGTTTCCTCGCACACTGTCCGGCCTGCCTCTTGCCCCCATCTACCGGTCCATTCTCTGAACCACTGTAGGGCCGACCCCCTGCTCACACCTCCATCTACACTTCGCATTCCATGACACACACTATCCGCCGTGCCCCCAGACCCCACCTCCCATATGAACTTGGCAGAATGAGTGCCCAATGGGAATTGCAGAACGGGACAGAACGACAGACACGTAGAGAGACACTTTAGTAATTAGGAAGAGTGATCGAACAACGGGCTCCGCCCGCGGACATCGTTTCGCGGCAGGGGAGCGGGCGGAGGCCCATATTTGGGAAAATAAAGTTTGGAGCAGGGACCGGATTTTGGGGATGTGATTGGTGGATCACTCAAGAAGACTGACCGACACCGGTTTTAGTAGTATGGGAGAAGAGTAGTCAAACCCGGGCTCCGCCCGTGGACATCTTTGCGCAGCACCGCAGCGGGCGGAGGCCCAGTTTAGATTTCGGGAAATAAAATTTAGACCGGGGACCGGATTTGGGGGATGTGATTGGTGGATCACACATCCCAACCGATAGACTTCGGTTTTAGTATTATGGGCGACTAGAGGCTCCGTTGCGGGCTTCGCCTGCAGTGGGTTCATGTAGGATTTTCATCTTTCATCCTTCCAATCTTTATTACGTACTCTATCCATTCTCTGAACTCCATATACCCCTTCTCCGTTTCACTTACGTAGATCGGCGTAGTGGGCGTTCCGCCTGGCACTGCTTTCCTTCCTCCCAACCATCAATTACCTTGAGCTTCCAATGGTCTCTGTATCCGTTTCCAAGTCCGCCGACATCTCTCTCTCCATCCCCGTCTCCGTCTCCGCCTTCCACTCCCGCCTTACGTTTTTGTAACTGTCTCCTTCTTCTGTCCTCGATCACTGCCTCCGTCTCTCACCCTCTCTCATTTAATCCACCATGGTCTACGTCATGCGATCGCCTCCGTCTCATAAAGTCTCCGTCTCCGTCTCCGTTTCCATCTTCCTTGAATTTCCTCTCCATCTCCGCATTCCGTCTCCGTCTCCGTGGTCTGATCTGCGTCTGTCGCAAATCCTCTACCTGAGTCTGTCCCACAACTTCTACCTTTTCCTCCGCCATCGTCTCGGGAACGCTCATCCTTCGTCCATTACCTATATGCAATACACACCATCCGACTTTTACATTCGACTCCATCCTACATCCACACCTCTATCCCATGCCCTTGTATATGGTATGGAGTTTTTCTTATAGTAGAGTACCCGTGTGTACAATGCTTGCCAACCTTATTCTGTCATGAACTGCAGCGCAGTGTCTACGCAAACCTTACTTACGGTGGCATGTTGACACGTGTATATACTGTCTGTGTGGAACTGAACAACTCAATTTTGGGTTACTTACAGTGTCAAAATTCTTACAGTAGAGGAATACTCTCGGCTGGCGTGCTCGCCTGCCTGCCCGCCTGCGTCGCTGTCTACCGCTGTCCCGGTCTTCCGTTTCCAAGTACTTGCATTCAGCCCTTTCCTGCCCACATCGTAGTGTGCCATGGCCATTCCACACCTCTGTGACGGCGGTGACCAATAGAATCCGACCAGCGCCCATTCTTGCGCCAGTAACCAAGCATGACCGTGGACACCCGTGCCCGCTTGCCCACCTGTACCCCTGTAGCCACCCATGCCCCATCGTCACCACACACGTCTCCCCTCAGGCACCCGTGCACACCAGTTCCCGTTTTCCAACCGGTGTGTTCGTAGTGCCAGGCGCCCCTGTGAGCCCACACGTGTCCCCGTAGCCACCCGTTCCCCCTCGTGCGCACTCGTGCCAACCGAGCCACCCTTGCCAACGTAGCCACCAGTGCACGCATGCCCACCCGTTCCAGGGTGCACACCCGTGCCCACATGCAGACCCGTGCCCACATGTGCCGACCGTCTCCCTTTCCCCCAAAGGACAGGTGGCACAATCCCTGTCCGCCAGAATGTTGCCCAGAAAGACACGTGGCTGGAGTTGCGGGGGCCCACCGGTGCACACTTGTGACCACTCGTGCCTTGCCCCCCTGGACCGCACCGGTCAGCCGCAAGGACACGTGGCGGCAGGTGAGAGGGGTGATCCGCCCTCGGTCCGGCTCTCAGCCAATGGCCTCGCGAAAAGGGAGATCCGAACGGACAGACCGTGGGTTTAGTAGTATGGTCGACTAGTGGATGCGTGGCGGGCTTCGCCTGCAGTGTCTCTCTAAATGATTTGCACCTTTCTTCCTCCTAATATGTAGCCTGTGCTCCGTCCATTCTTCAGAACATGTGTGCCCGGGTGTGTATATGTGTGCCCGTAGGCACAGGTGGGCACGCGGTTCACGGTTTGCCGATGTTGGTTCGGGTGCGCGCATGGGAAGGGGGGCGCACGCCGGGTACGGGTGCCTGCAGGGACACATGAAGGTGATTTCCAGGACTTGTGTGAGAATGTGTGCATGGGTAAGCATGCCAAGGCACGGGTGGTTCGGCATTGGTGCCTACAAGGGAACCAGTGGGAACCAAGGTATGGGTGGCTACGATTGCATGGGTGACCGGGGCTCGCTTGCAT
>JAUBNZ010000949.1:0-13449 GCA_032355485.1 Bonnemaisonia californica
AATGACACTAGGCCAATGGGTGGAAATCATCATCCGAAGCTACCCAGTCAGGGAGCTCAGCCTGCTTTCCCAGCGAAAGTCCCGTTAGCCACAACGGAAGACCCATGGAAAACACATCGCACCAGAAAAGAGTTCATCCTACGCTACTGTCATAAGAAAAGTTTTGCAACGTCAGTTGGCAGCCCTCTTGGCCTGTGAACTGAAAATCCAGATGACATCCTCCTGTTATTGACTACAAGGAGAACAGGGGGCTTCAAACGCGAGAAAACAAGAACACATCTAGGTGTGATCAGAGTCAAGACGATCTTACTCAACCGACTGGCGCGAATAGATCAAATCTGGAAGAAAAGGAGTGGTAAATTTCACCTCATCTTCGGAAGATTGATTATGACGACAAACGCCAATGTAATGACGTGGTAAGCACAATTAAGCCAGGTTTCGTTCCCAGGCTGCGAATAATACATGGAAATTAGCCATGCACCTCAAGGATCGTGAAAAATTAACCGGAGCGCACGAAAAATACCTCTATACGAAATGAGAAAATTCTTTGAGTCTGCTTGTATATAACAAAACATTGAAATAATGTACGCATCGGAGGTAATTTAGCACAGTATAGAGGAATACGAACACAAAAATTTTAGTTTGAAGCTATACAAGGGCGACTTATGCGTTTAACAGAGGCTTTTGTGTTGCTACTAGGCAGATTCGACACCCCTCATCACCAGTCACAAGCCCATAGCTACTTAAACAGTATGATGTCAATAAGCGGAGTGCGAACTTAGACGAGTTGAAATATCGCAGAAGAGGTTCGTCTGTTTGAAGAACGCATAAAGAGGACCCCGCTCAAGTGTGGCCCCATTTGTCTCACTGAAGTACTTGCAATCCTCAGTGTAGAAAAGATAGTGAAAAATGAGGCCGGGATTGAAAATGATGTGACCACGCGCTCTGCAAACGCAGAAAAGCCATATGCCAGTTCTTATACCATTTTGTGCATGGCAGTTAATTGGAATGAGGGCCAAATCAAATCACCCGCATCACACCCCCTCCCCCACGTTGATCAGATTCCAGCGGAACCCTCCACTCTAATGTCAGACCTCATACCCATACATCATGGGTCTACTTATGGTTTAAAGCCAGAATTGCACAAGCCGCAGAGCCGACCGCCTTTTGGAATCTGTGCTGCACGCTACCAGCACAAGTCCATGGAATGATCAAGGCGACCGCGCGCCCGTAGCACGCCTGAGCAGTTAAATGCACTAAAAGCTAGCACGAGATGCGATTATTGCAGGAAAATTGGTCACTGGAGGCAGGAATACCAGCAGGGAAAGCTTTCATTCCATGAAGTAATATGTGTCCGGCTTGATCCTCAGGGATCGGGATATCCGTTTGGCGAAGTCCTCTACGATTTGGGCTTCGACGAAGACGAGTATCACCAGTATCTCACTATTACCACCGGCACCGCCCCTATGGAATCAAGCCAGGTACAAGACACACCGTACCGCATGTTCTATGCGATAAACGGAAAATATAAAGAGGAGAAAGCAGGGCGAGACTCAAACGAAATATTCGAGTAGTTGTTCGCCGGGGCGAGTAGGTTGAGGAATTCGAATCCCGTAGAGCCTAACGGAGGAAAGCTCTCCGGCCATCTAGCCTCCAGTTATGATCCTGATCTTCCTTCTGATCTAAACTTTTACGAGGGGCTAACCTGGAGGACCTAGAAACTGGCACTAATAACCTGCTGGAAGAGATCTCCAAGGCTTGTGAGACGTGCGTGGGAAACAAGTGGAAACGCGGGGTCACACCTCTTTTTGGGGGATACAAGTCTGGGCCTTATATAGACCCACTAACTTCAGTCGCTCCCGATCTCCCAGTTATAAGGAGAGGAAGCAAACCATTCTTGGTGACAATTGGGGACGCACTTGCACCACAGCAGGGTGCCACGGAAGCCTCACGGCTGTATAATCACTCTTGTGCAACCAATTAGTAAGCGCCCTTACAAGTGGACTACCCAACAGCACACGTATGAAACAAGTGGACGCGTGTACTCACCGGGACGATACCGGACTCATGGGAACCGCTGGACCGCCACACGTGGTATTACGTGGCATTGGGGAGAGGATACGTGTCGGCGGAGCCTGCGCATAATGCGTAGGTTAATGGTCCGGATACTCTACGAGGTAGTAGATCCAAATATCTCACGGTAGTAATACACGAGGACGAGTGTCCAGGTCCTGGCAGTAATAGTGCGCCTAAAGCAGAATTAAAGTCTTAACCGGGCGCCCTGAATTTGGCGACGGGCTTAACCCGTCTTCCAACAATAAAAGTTACCAAGGAATCACCCTATGCTCGAGTTTTCAGTTCGAACGAGTCAACGTCCACGGTCACCAAGAGGGATCCAAAACAGGCTCGGTCCTCAGAGACACCGCGTTTGCACGCGTGTCTACTCGAACGTTCCCGGTCATTTTGCGGTGCCGTGCGTTTGGTAGCGATTCCCTGTCGCGGACTGGAAGGAGTCACATCCACAACCACATTGCTTGGTGGGTTGTGAACAACGAAGCCTTACGACCCAAATTTTTCCAATTCCGATCGCTCGGCTTTTCTCCTTCCACCTCGTGGATGAACCCTTCGTTCCCTAGATTGATCTCCTTGCCCCTCTACCACGCTACCGGGCCCGTAATTTGGCAAGGTGCTCCTTTCTTCATACCCTCGCGGTTCAGTTCAGCTAATTCAATGCTTCGGAATTTTTGTCCTACAGTGCGCTCGGATAGCTTGTCGG
Organism: Bonnemaisonia californica; assembly: GCA_032355485.1. Classification (NCBI taxonomy): domain Eukaryota; phylum Rhodophyta; class Florideophyceae; order Bonnemaisoniales; family Bonnemaisoniaceae; genus Bonnemaisonia; species Bonnemaisonia californica. Next base: position 2,777 of record JAUBNZ010000949.1, read on the forward strand.
CCGATATCGTTTAGGATACCCGATGGCGATTAGCTTCGCTTCAAACATGAGCTACAGCTCGAAAAATGTACATATCTGACAAACACGGAAAGTTACAGCCAGTACTACACATATTGGACATGGCTACTATTTTTAGCTCCTCAGCCTATTCACCCTGCATCGACGTAGATTCTCCTTGGAATTGCTTCCTGAAGATCTGGTCCACGATATACGTAGGTTACCTTCATACTCTCCTGACGGGCCAAGGATCCGTATTCTTCTCGGCTGAGAGGACCAAGGCATGGGTGAACTCCAGTATATCGCTCCAGCATACTGGAACTGAGAGTCACAACTCACTGGGAGCCTGTGAACGGAACCACTCTATCCTCAGAACAATATTCACCAAGGTACACAAAGAATTTCGAAAGGTAGATGACGCTAAACGATCTGCTTTATCTAAGAAGGCTACGAACTAAACAATAGGTCCAGACGGCCTTGATGTGTGACGAAAACCACTCCCGAAAACCAGCGAGTGGAACACGTCTCCAGGAGGACAACCTCAAGCTCGAGCGATGGCTGCATGACAACACCGTTGACACAGTGCGCCCACGTGGCAGACGTGGGCAACCTGCGAGGGCGCACACAACAGTAGGCCAGCTTACAGTGGCCACTTTCGACTCCCTTCGGTGTTGCATCGGTGCCCCTGTAATGGCACCGGTGCCCAGCCCGGCTCTTGACAGTAATGGCATGCAATAGGCAGCATTACGGTCAGGGCCTCTCCCTACTTAAAAGCCAGTGGGCTTCACCCGCTGGCCGACGACTAAAGGCACCAAGGAACCACCCTTCAAGCTTAGTTTTTGCTCCACGGCTAGCTTGCCTCTGTGGTCACTCGAGGACTCGATTATTGGGTTTGCACCCCCATTCGCGCTTCCTCGCCCGTCTCAGTGACAACTCAGCTAACCCCGCGCAGCGCTGTTTGCTCACGACGCATTCCGTACCCATCACCGATTGTGCCAGGAACACTAATCCTCCGCGTAGATCGGTGGACCCGCGGCTCGTGGACCTTACTCCGCACTTCAGCGCGCGGGAATGTCGGTCTTCATTGAGCTTCCAAAATCACTCTCGTCAACATTCCTCTCCCCTTGTTCCCCTCTGTCCCGGTAAGCTCTTCCACGCTACCGGCCCCACCACAGGAGAGTTCTATAGCGATGCCTTACGGCAGTTCTTGCTTGGTCTAGTACAGGACCTTTGTTCCTACACTTGACTCGTCATTACTGGTTTCTGGCATATTGCCACATCCACTAAATGTCTCCCTGCGGGGCTTTCCGGTCCACAAGGAGAGACCCCGCGCAATGGTTGCAACTATCCTACTGCAAGAGAAGATCGTCTCCAAGGAACGAATCCAGCTAGGACTACGGCGGTAACCACCAGCTGTTGTAAAATACGATGTTCAACTAGGGGACTTCTTATATGTCTATCGGGAAGGATTCTCAGCACCAAACATGGTCGCGGAAATAGGCGACAAGCAAGTCCGGCTACATGTAGGAGATCGGCTTGGCTGGCGATCGGTTAATAGGGCCAGGATCAGACCGGCACGAGTACCCAGTGTACCGCCGCATCAAATTTCGATTTCCATCCCAGAAAGAGACATTCCCCCTGACGTAATACGACATAACGAAATAATCATGTTGGAAGTTCCTCGCAGCGCGTTATTCGAAGATGCTAAAATTCGGGAGATTATGGGACTGACCGAGAAAGGGAAATTCCGTATCGTGCTAAGAGAGGAGGCGGTACTCGCCGGAGAAAAGACTAACATAATACCGCCACGATTTGTGCGAGCCGTAAAGCACGACGACGCCGCAGTCAAGTACAGGGCACGTTTCGTGTTAGACGGCCTTCAGGATAAGGAGATTCACATGATTGGAACGCACACCCGCCCAGACACAGCATTCTAGGCCTCTCTCATCGCCCAGAAAACGGCCAAAACTTTCTCCACGGCCTCGGTGCATGAAGCCAAACGCTTCATCACCCACATCAAGGAAACTTCAGACCTGTGCCTCAGGTATCCAAAGCTGGACGAGAAGCATCTGCGCGTTCTGGTGTATGTGGACGCTAATTTCAGTGTTCGGGACGACAACCGATCGCAGATTCGAAATCTAATCCTGCTGCCAGACCACACTAACCGATGGTGCCTACTACAATTCGCCTTAAACAAGAGTTGGAGGGTTGTAAGGTCGAGTCTTGGCCTCCGATACCCTTTCACTCGTGTATGGGTTCGATGCAGCGTTCCTCCTTCGCCACGAAATCCATACCATATTAGGCCAGAAAATACCCATTTCGAGGCTCACCGACTCCCAAGCGCTATTTGACGTAATGACCGGGACGAAAGTGACGTCAGAGAAACAGTTAATGGTCGACATCGCCTCAGTGCGAGAGGCTTTTCAAGATCTCACGATAGTCAAAGTCGCGTTGATACGTTCCCCCGACAACCCTGCCAACAGATTGAGAAAAGACCCATTTAACTCGGCTCTAGAAACTCTCTTGAAGACCTACCATGTTGCCCAATCCACCCGACAATTCGTCATGGAGAGTTCCCACTCTACTTCTGCGACTTCCTGTGCTTAACACATCGCACCTACCTCTGAGCAAACATCCAACTTCACTTGCATCACCAATTCGTCCCACTAAAACGACCGCTTCGCATCCTCCAAAAGAAAACAGGGATGTGATAATATTGTGGCAGTGTACCACCCGTACAATGCATCATTTGCAATCTACATAATAGCGATGGAGATACGAAGCTGTGCTCACGGAACGAGATTGGCTTTGCTAGAAAGGCTCTTCAAACAACAGAAAGTTCCACCTGAGACCGCCATAGGCCGACTGCAGCACAGTTGGCGAATTGCGACAATACACAACTGCACAATCTGCTAGGATCCTTCCTTCCGCGGAGTGCTGGTGCCTATTTAGCTGCAGAACCATCTCTGCAAGAACCACAACTGACGACAGCACAAGTAAGCTCACAACAATCGCCCTGTAGCGGCTCTTTCATATGCAATTGTTCAACCACATTGGTGGTCAAAGATGCTGATGCCTCAAGGTCGAACGACGAAGCGTCTCGATTCTAACAATCAACAGTCGATCCTCAGACTATAAAGATGATACCATCAGGGCAGAACGACTCCAACCCCGTGTATACCATCATGCGGGGTTTCCCCTTGGTATTAATTTAATAATATTTAATTTTGTTATGCGAAAGGCTACCTGGAGACCTTTGACATTACTGATCGTTGTACTACTGCCGAGGGAGGACAGGAGAACCTGCAACAGTGAACTGAACTGCAGACAGGAATTACATTCAAAGTCACAGATTCATTTCCAAATATTACAATTACTGCCGAGAAAATATTATTTCTAACCTCTCTGAAGTTCCGAAGGGTACTCTTCGGTAATTTGTGCATAGCAGAAAAGGGGGCGGGGAATAGCACCCGGCCACCCAGTCTTCTTCTGCATCATTCATGGGCCAGCAAGCGCAGCGATCCATAGAGCAAGTCTTGCAGCACAGCAAAATGATTAGACTCAAAATTTTCATCGATTTCAGTGCATGTCTACAAGTTACTGAAATTACCTATACATAATGATTGTACTAAGTATGAGTCCCGAAGGGGGAGGCGCTTCCGCACATTTTATTATTTTTTTACTAAATTTCTAGCAAGCGCGCCAAAATCCGTCCAGTAGAAAACATCAGCAGCAGCAAAGCTCAATATCTGTTTGCCCAATTGGCAAGCAGCTATTCAGTACAGTACCGCTAAGGGACATATGGGGCTACACTACTGAATAGTTGCTTGCTTCCAGACGTGTTGCTACCTGCTTCGAACCGCCTCTTTACGTTTCTGCTTCCTTAAACTCTTAACACGCACTACTACTACTGCACTACTACTGTACTACTACTATAGTTAGTGCTATATCAACTAACTAACTATCTACTACGCTTAATATCCACTACTACTACTGTACTCCAACTGCGGTAAGTGCTCTACTAACTAACTAACTACTACGCTTAATACGCACTACTACTCCTGTACTTCTACTGCGGTAAGTGCTCTACTAACTAACTATTACGCTTAATACGCACTACTACTACTGTAATTATACTGCGGTAAGTTCTTTACTAACTAACTAGTAACACTTTTATTGTCATGTGTTTATTGATACCGAGACTAGACTTAGTATGTTTGTACGATTAATGGCTAGAGGTTCTTACACTGACGTGATGGTGTACTTCAGAATGGAAAAGCCAACGGTGTACGGAATATTCCGAGTGGTGTTAGATGCAGTGATGCGGACCCTTCCACTTGACGGGGTGCCACTTGGGAACGCTTAATAAGTACTACTACTGTACTACTACTATAGTAAGGGCTATATAGGCTAACTACTACTATTATTACTATTGTAAGTGCTACTGTATACTGTACTACTTAGTGCTACTGTTTAATTAGTATGTACTGTTTTCTGGAACGGTGGGGCCTTTGTCAGCCCCCTGGCCCATTTCGTCCATGCAGGAAATCGGATTCCGCCGAGGTTTGGACAGCGAAAGGAGGGCTGCAAAGAATTTGTGGAGGGGGGGCGAAGGCCCCCCAAGTGACTTGTAAACAATATAAGCATATTTGGTGAAGCAAATGAATAAATTTTGCTGCACCAAATGCTAGGCAAATAGGAAAAATGTATGAAAAAGGATGGTTCAATTGTTGGGTTTTTGGCAGGGTACACACCTGACCCTATGCAGAAATATACTCTGCAGCAGGTGCTTTCATGACAGCTGATGCGAAATTGGGATCTCGGACTGGAAATCCGTTAGTACATAGTTACTCATAAATAGAGACAGTCCGATCGCTCTCTAGATCCAGCTATTGATACCATGGAAAACTATCAACTGACAGATACGTTTATACTCAGGCTGCAGCACAATCCTATTGCAGTAATACCACTTTTTCGTGGTAGTACATAGCCCCGAAAAGTTTGACAAAAACCTCTCCCAAATTGCGGGAAAGGGGTCGCAATACCCCTCGCTTGTACGGGCCAGGAGACGAGATTAATTGGAAATTTCCCCAACATGGGGGATATAGTCTTGGTCATAATCACGAAATATCTGATCCGTAACCGAAAGGATATGATTACTGTAATAACCCACCCCTCCCTGTGTAGGGAGGATTGTATTAAGTGTATCCACTTCTGTCAGCACTGTCAGTAATACCGTGGGCTAATCGCACTAAGAATACTACCGAATACTACCATACCACCACCTCACTGCGGATTGTGTCTGGACCAAAATATTCTAATTGGCTTGAAAATCCCCGGCTACTACACATCCCCACTCTCTTGGATGGTGAGTTAGCCGCATATTAACCTACCTGGTATTCGGGTAATGTAAATTGCTAACTTTTGGCGAAAAGTTAACAACCACAGATACCTAGGCCGTCCGAAAAAGGGTACCTAAAAATCCTGTTACCCATTGATACTCAGCGGCCTCCGGGGTAGCCCGCTGATTGGCAATTGAGGCCTATTTGTAACTTTTATTATCTTAGTAGTTTGAGGGTATTAATTATCTAATAACGCCGATAAATACCACTCCGCTTATCGGAGTGGCCCAAAGATTAATCGGGTACGCGACGCTCCCCCTTGAAATTCCATCTTGGAGAGAAAGGCAACTAAGTGGGCCTACTTCCGCGCTGTACCTCACGAGTAGGTAGGATCAGGTTAGGTTAGGCCTTCCGTTGGCTCTCCGTCCTTGCATTTCCCTCTCCATTCGTCCCATTTCTTCGTAGGTTCGGTAAATGGGACGACTCAACCTCAAAGTCAACCTGATTCTAGTGCAGCCAGTACTTGGAAGGTCCAATTTGCTCGGCTCCTTCCTGGTCTAAGGACCCCCGGAAGTAACAGTTTCTGCACCTCAGCACTGCGTTAACCCCTCTGGGAGGGACAAACAAGCTAGGCTAGCCACGTGAACTCGATAACGGAGTGCTCTACCTCCATTTTTGACCTTCACCCGGTCGGCCCCGTGACGTCCTGTTTCTAGAACTGTCATCCTCCCGGGTTCTCCATTTTCCTACGACCCGTGGAGGAACACTGGTTCCGCCTATGTTCGCGCTCTACCCCACCTAAGGGTAGAAGGGGTATAGGTTAGCCAAAACCAGCTCGATATTCCCATTGTTTATAGATTCTTTCCCTTGGAGGTCCCACTACGCTGGACGTCACTCATCTTATCGGTCAACCCCTCCCGGTTGCCTGGGAAGGTGCGGAACGTCCAAAATATCAACCCTCCATCTTTGCAGCCAACAGGTGGAGATACTTTTCACTCAGCATAGGGAAAGAATACTCTGGCCTCCAAAAAACCTTGATAGTCTGTTGTCCTCAACTCGACGAAGGAGTCGCTCTACCTCCCTCTTTCAAGGCTGCTACCGAAAGGTAACTATGACCTCTAGAAGCAACCTCAGTTCCTCGGAGGTTCTGTAATAATACATTGGTCTCTCGACCTAGAATATTCTTCCTTAGGAAAGGAGATCCTAAGTCCAGATGGGGTATAAAAGGGAAAGGCTGAAGATACGTCGACTGAGGAGTTTGCAATCGTATCTGTGCCTGAATACTTCCAATATCTCTTCGAGGTCCGCCCTAAAAAGCCTCGCTCAGACCTCGTAGGGCCACTCTCTGCGGAGATATATAAGTGAATGAAGACCTGTAAAGTGGACCATGGATTCACATCCATAGTAGAGATAAACGATTGCATCTTCGATCTCCGTGAGGAGATCGAGCATAATTTTAATTGAAAGTTCACCACTGTCACAAAGGAGTTGGTGGGCGAAGCACAAAGTGTGATCTAGCAGGAAGTCTGGGGTCAGCTTAGTAGAGGAATATCGACTAGACTCGTTTACCTTAGCATGTATGTAGATTCCCTCTGCAATCAGGTTTCCGACGTCCAGCATCTCGGTACGATAGCCGACAAGTAGGATGCGTAGGAAAATCAGCTCCCACCTGATGATGCACAAGTGTTCTAGGTGGAGATGCCTGTGAGGCAACTTTCCTGGCAATTCAATGTCTTAGCTGAGTCACTGTCGAGGACACAAAAAGTCTCAAAGTTTAGTGGCGGCCATTCCATAGTAGGTAATTCCATCATTATTATGAACACTGGACAGCATATTCTCCCTCCTCAGGGAGAGCGTATAGATTCAGAATTTCAAGGCCTGGTTCCCCTAACGACAAAGGAACTACAACTAACGGGAGGACTGATGCTAGAGGGGTATTGGTTGCGTACGTTGAAGAGTGTGAAGGGGGTACTCTCCCACCGAGAGGGAGTGTCCAGCCGTCATGTCGGCAGTGATAAGAAATCTTCCATATATACGAAGGAAGAATTTTACTGCGATATTGTACCATAATTGACTCCAATGGCTGATGAATTTGTAGGATCCCTCGGTCGGACTTGACCGATGGAGGCTCCACGTGTCGGAGTTCAACTATAAGATCGTATGTCCTGAGCGGGTACGAACAAGTCCCTGAGTATCTGTCCCGAGTCCAAAAAGGGACTCCATCGAGAGTCATTAGACGATGAGATATTCTGTGGCCTGATCTCAACTTTCTCGGTGTTAGCAAAGGGAGGAGATACCCTAGGAGAAACCAGAAAAGATGCAGACACTTCAGAAGCGATTCATACGGAAGAAATGTAAGAACTGGAATTCTTCGGCCCTTTTATAGTACATCATACAAAACTGACTTCCATATCCACGGGAGAGTCAGTCATACTGAAGACTCCATCCATTCCCAAATACGAATAAATTTACTTAAGGGAATGGTCAGAGTAGCCAGTAACGGTCGAGTTTTGTATCAATGTCCTCATTCCACAGAAGATTGCACGTTCTTTGAGGACGAAGATGGACTACTCCGTCTTCGTTGCATATTGGAAGACACCGAGGCGTTAGTAGTCCCAAGAAACCTCCGAGACTGAGTTCTCGGCATGAAACTTTGAAGCGTGCTCTGTAACTCTTGGCAAAACCACGATGTACGCCTCGATACGCAGAACATACTTTTGACTAAAAATGACCGCAGACATAACATCAGTCATTTGAAACTGTAGCTATTGTGCGCAGAATCGCTTGCAGTTAAGCAAGCGATCGAATAAGACGACATTGTTCCTGACTATGAATCCGTTGGAAGACGTGGAAGAAGACCTGGTAGGCCCCCTGCCTAAGTCTCTAAGTAGGAATAGGCATCTCTTAGTGATATCATGTAGATTCATATAGTTGCCCCAGTTGGTTCCCATACGAACGATCACCGCTTACCATGTAGCGATGGATTCCTACAGGCATTATTTCTTAAATTATGGTCATCCGAAAACCCTGCTTTCTCACAATTTGTACGCAGGTTGCATCGCGTGTCTTCCAGTAAGTATGTCAGGAGATGGATACCAGTAAGGGTAATTCCTCCACCTACCATCTGCAAAATAATGGTCAGCTGGAGAGATTCAATCCTACGTTATTTAATAGGAGGAGGAAATACTTCACTGAGGATCAGATGGGTTGGGATTTATATGCGTATGCTTTAGAAGTATGTGTGTTATTTAGCATACGAATACAAAAAATGTTCATCGCCGGACAGGGACGAATCCCTTCGATCTGATGCTGAGTAGAATCCCCTTCAGAATTCTCACTCTACTATACGGTGAGGCGTCCGCTAAGGCCCGGCGTCTCAACCAAGAAGGAATTCCTCCATTGGTTAGCATCGAAATTTCACGTCGGAGGGATGACGCTGTCGAAGTCCCAGAATCGTTTACAAGTGGGGCTTCCACCGCCAGGTAGCGGAAAGTCACTCAGAACTACGTGGAAGCAACTTCGTTTTCGTTGATAATACGGAAAAGGCAAAGACCAAGCTGGCCCCTTTAGAAAAAGAGTGATATAAGGTGTTAAAAGCATGGAAACACACCATCGAAATAGATAGGGATGATGTGGTCGAGAGGATGAACAAATATCGAGTAAATGTGGCCCCAACACCCTGAAGGGGAAATGGAGCGGTCGAGATACTTGATGAAAGGGTCATCCCCGAAGGGGATGACTTCTTACGGCTGGGTGTCGACAAACACACAACCACGGATATGCCCCGTCGGTATTGGAGGTCAGGCCTCGCCGCGAAGAAGGAGACTAATTATTGGAAGATGAGGTGTACGAAGTTGAAAAATTCTTAAGTACCAGAAGAACCAAGACGAGAAATCCCAGGAATGGTTCCTGTTAAAATTTCAGAGGTACGGAGAACCCACGTAGGTTCTGGCATAATAATTACTGGCAGAATTAACTTCGAGGTTCTGGCAGGCCTAGGATATTTAAGGAATGATAAAACAACCTCGGTCCGGAGATGAGTCGCCGTCGAAGGAAAGGGGAAGCTAACCGAGATGGTTCCTGACGCAAGGACTCCTCAACTGCGGAGAATCTTCCTAGTAGAAAACCAATCCGCATCAGAAGGATCGTCGGTTAAGACGACCTTACCTCGAGAAATAGGAGAGCGAACTCCGCAAAATGTAGAACGCTCGTTACTACTTTTAGGGACGCGAAGGGCTGGGCCTCCCGGACGGACATGAGGTCCACCGGGCAGCCGGGATCTTCTTAATTGAGTATCCAAGAAGCTCCTTTATACCTGAAGGGGAAGGAAGGCAAGCAAGGGAACGGGCTCCTTTCCTAGGGGAGAGGGAAGTTGGATAGAGACGGAAAATGCGTGGGCAGAAGAGATGAACAGCATCAACTCTTCAATATATCGTATTGTTGATACATTGGTTAAAACACGGGATTTCGCTACATGGTGGGCCGATTCCTCGATCCAGAACGGCAACATGAACGCAACTACCACTCCTACAGTAATGTAATTGTAAAATTAAGTTCCCTCCCGAAGACTGGCGGGACGTTGAAACGCCCTAGTTACCTCTCAGTAGCACCCCTGTCAAGGTTTGGTAGAGCCACGCTTCCGTGGAGTGAGAAGAAGCATGTCCAGAAGAGTTGGGAGACCAGAGAAACCCCACTCTGTGCTGATGGTTTTCGTAAACTTTGCAGTTTACTGGGTAACGTCAGTTAATGGTATCTCCACCTGTCAGTTAGTCCAGGGGAATGGCTCGTCGTAAGCTGTTAGGCAACCTTCCTAACGTGAGTAGGAAGGGGTGCCTGGGTGGTTTATGGACTCCTCGCACAAAGGGAAGTCCTAGAGATCAGTGAAAAGGGGATTCCAAGAGTATCCACTCGGTTGTAGAGCTACGTTTAGCTAACGTTAACCGTCTGTACCCTGTCGGGTAGAGGGAAATGTGCAAGTGCGGCAAATGTTCCCTCAAGAGGTGTCAATCCGTAAGGAAGCTGCGTGGAATTCGCGTTCTGAAGGACAGGCTTTCCCTGATAAGGGACAGGAGGAAGGTCAAAGAGATTGGGTAGAGAGCCTTAGTGATGCATCTGTAGTAGTCTAACCTAGCCTGCTTGCTCCCTTCAGGGACAGCGCAATGCTAAGGGGCGGACGCTGTTCGTTTTTGGGTTGTAGAACTGAGAACGAGTCGGAAACGGGTAAGACCTCAAGAACAAGCTGTCCTCGAACAGAAGTGACCTTGACGACGGTGACACTCTGATCAGGGTGTGGATGGAATGGGTTGAGAGGAGGGTGGCAAAAGGAGGAATGAG
>JAUBNZ010000950.1:0-13442 GCA_032355485.1 Bonnemaisonia californica
CTACTAGGGACATTAGTATCCGGAGGGTTTCCAGGCACTTTCTGTAAATACTACAACTTGAACAGCATTACCGGGCTGAGTAGTACCCTTCGTGTCCCGAAGGCGACAGAGGAGACCAGCAATTTAAACAAATTTCGACTGCATGGTATGTTTTCTTTCAGCTCCAAGGGCTGCTGTAGCCGTCTCAATGTCCACTAAAACATCTACAGAGTTTTCCATTGTCTTCACCTGTGTATTCGTAAGAGCAGGCCCAGGACGAAGTTGACCGAACTTAAACTTGTCATGATATAGCTGCATTTTGGCCTCCTCCACATACATCCGAATTTGCATATACTTTTTAAGCATTGCAAGAGTCGATCCCCATCTAGTCGGTACGGCAATGAGGGGTCGCAGTGGAACCTCCCCTTTTTATTAATAAACAGGATTTCAGTTCATCCCAAACGACAAAGGATTTGCGGAAAAAAAGACATATCCTTCTTACATCATGTAGACCAGATTGAACGCATTCTGCACGAATTGCACACTTAACAGAAAGCTGAAGTTGGTGGGCGACATACGGGTTCCTGCTCATAGTCACCTGTATAGTTTTTGTAGAGCTCGGAGCAGAATGGATATGCAGTTGAGCATTTTCTGAATATTCCATATAATGGTGGACATCATCCGTTTTGATGTCTTCCTCTGTAAGAAATTCCGCACTATTACCAGCATACACTGTCGATGTGCAATTTGCGAAGACTGATGTCGGTGCAGTTTCTGCTTCCATGAGGTCATCAATAAACTGCATATCGGCTGAATATATGTCCGGTTCATTTTCCTCACTAGTTTCATCTCCTTTTTCGATTTCTGCCAACACCCCCAACTGCTCTACAGTTAATTTGATAGATACGGCCGCATTAGAGGCATTATCTGTAGAAAAGCAAACAACTTTGTGGGAAGTGCTGTACTTGGCAGAACTTGGCAACGAGGAAGGACGACAAATTAGAGCATGTATGACACCCAATTAGGATAGAACAGCACAGCAGATGAGAATGCAACTTCCAGTCATTTGAAATGAAATGCACTGTTAACGAGGAGTATACGTAACTCTGTTCATCCGTCCAGCAGTCTGTGGTTACAGCAACCACTGGCACTGAATCTAGATGAGCCCGAAGCATACTTTCAATTGAAACTTCCATCTTGCGGAGCCTACTCGTCACCTGATCCCTGAAAACTGGGCGATACCTGGGGTTGAGTAAATCCATCGTGTCTTTGAAGCCCTGGTCCTCAACCATGGGAATCGGTCGGAAATCTGCAGCAACCCAATTGGTGACTGTTTCCAGCAGCTCCTGCTGCTTCGAGTCGCGCGGAGGTTGCCTCTCGGCATTATTGGTGATGATGAACTTCTACAACGGGCCCATCTTCTGAGAAGCCACATATGTCTTTGGAGAATATGGAATGGTAGTATCCTTTTCTTTTTGATTCGATTCGAAGTGCCTGCAAAAGTTTGTTGGCCCTTTTCCCAGAAACAATATACTGCAGCATACTTTGCAGCGGTACTTTTTCTGAATGGAACTGTTCAAAATCCACGTGTAGATGAGGTCAATCGACTCAGCACTGTAGGGAGTGAATGTTGAGTTTAGGTGCACCATTGCCGGATGTTGTGGGTTTTGTGAAGGAAAGGATGCCTGAGTTGCAATGTGTCGGAGTAGGGCACCAACTGATTTTTATCTCTTTGAAGGAGGTATCAAGGGTAAGATGAGGTAGGCATGGAATCAAAAGCAATACCACCGTCGACTGAACGCCTGCGGCTTATCTATTCAAACGTTTGAAACAATGTAAGTTCTGTACCTTCCTGTATAGGAGAGACTCGGTACGATGCTGTAGTACTTTGGTAATTCGGTCACACATCGTTAGTGATGGGTGTATATCAGGACCCATCCCCTCACGGGGTACTCTGAGGAAGCCTTCTTCGGAGGAGAGGTCCTCCTTCTCATTCTTGTGAGGAGGACCAGTGCCGCTGAGGCCACTTCTCACACGTGTCACATTATACCGACAGACGGAAGCCGTTCGAAACGGGCCATATTATAGATCACTAAAGGCACCAATGGCACCTTACTTTCACCCAATTCCAGAACGTTGACGTGCAACGTCCAATAGGTTTTCGCCCAGCAGGACAGAGGAAAGGGAATCTGAAACGTTACACCTCAGGTCACCGGCCATGATCTACTCCATCATTCACTGTGTATGTGTACCTCCCGTGGTCTTTAGGTTCTATATAGAAGTTAAATGACTAGTAAACTGAAAGAACTTCTTAACTCTCCCTTTGCCCAGCCCCTCTACTTGCTGATCCCCTCTGTTCCCCACCATTCCTGCGGCTACACCGAACGAAACCGACCAGTGGTCCCCTCACGCCGTATCCTCAACATCACCCGACTTTTCGTAGGTCTTCATCCAGACTGCGACTAAACAGTACAAGTGCAAGATTTGCCTTACTGTGATGTCCCTTGGACATGATGCTTCAATATCCGTCGGCACTTCATGAACAAGCACCCGCTACGCGACGTTAACGAGCCCTACGCACCCTTGTCCGAAGACAAATCGGCCGATCCCAAGCCTTTTAAGGCTATTGTCAACCGTTCGAACGCCATGCCTATCAAGAGTACCAGCCAAAAACACAAGGACCTTTTGTGCCTTTTCGCGCACTGGTTGGCGGCGGACTTCCGCCTTCTCTCCGTTGTTGAAGACCCTGGCTTCCGATCTATCCTGAAATAAATCAACCCGCGGTACCAAACTCAATCACGCACAGCTGTCTCGAAGCAGTTGTAGGACGAAGAGAAAACGTTCGATGAAATAGTGAAAACTGAAATTCTTCACGTTTCAGCTGTGGCTGCCACGTCTAATCTCTGGACTGACGAAGGCGGAAGGGGCTATTGCTCGTTAACGGTCCATTTTGTGGATTTTGCATGGCGATACAGAACGCTTCTGCTCGCTGTCCATCCGTTCTGGAGTCTTCATACAGGTATGGATATATCTAACATGTTCACCTCCATATGGCGGCGCTTTGGTATTCTGAGCAAGCTAATATTCATATGCGTCTATTACGCTTCAAATGCAGAATCCTTTTTCTGCACATGTCGGAAACGAGCATGCGCTCACTGCGGCGTTCACTGCGGATGTGGAAGGTGAGGTTGTCATTGGTGGTCCTGAAGTGGCCACTGCAGATACCGCTACCGCGCCTCCCAATGGGCCTTCCGAGACGCCATCCTCATCAACCCGTGGAACTAATTCATCCCCATTGGACGCGGGAGAGATAATTGACGTCATCGCTGACGTGGACCAATCATTTCTCGACGATCAAAATGGAAATTATCCTCTTCCGCCAATGGATATCTTTAATTCAATTTTAGATGGATGGCAATCTTCCGCAAATGACGGAACACCTGCCAATGTCAACAGAATTCCGTGCGCTACCTAAGCTCCCCAACTGAGAATTCGATATGCGTTGGACCTACCAGCCATTCAGGCAATGATCACCAGTGTCTCGCAGACCTGCAGATTTTTTCGGAAATCTCCCTCCGCTTACTTATATCAGGAAAGAGAGCAGATGAAGGAGGCTCGCATTCCCCTTAGACTTTTCCCCCACGTCCGCACCCGGTGGAGCTCCACGCTCATGATGGTAGAGAGAGATATGAAATTAAAGCCCCTCATCGACAGGGCTTTTGAGGCGATGTATGCAGACAAATTCGCATTCGGTGCTATGAAGCCTGGTTCACATTTTACTTCTGCTGACGCTGAAATTCTCCGGAGGTTTTTTGGAGTCATGCACAACACCGAAGCAGCTACAGCACTGCTAGGTGCGGAAAAATCACCCACAATTCATCTCAGGGACTTCTTCATAGGTCGTATTATTCGCGACCTTACTACTATCTGCAGCACGACTCAGCCAGGAAGTGTAATACATGAGTTCGCTCTAAGGCTATCATCGGATATTCAACGACGAAGGAACGCAAATATGAAAGACTGCAATGCCACCGCATTTTTGCGCACCTTAGCACTCTTCTGACACCCGCATATCGCTCCATGCCTCACCTCCAGTACATGCAACCATATGAACTTTCCGGTGAAGAGGCTCTGCTATATGTCGTGCGTGTAGTACTAGTACTGCAGCCACATCTTCAACAAGCGGAACAGCTTGGAACAGTTCCGAAGTCTGCAGCGCACAGTTCCCGTTATGTGTATCCTATTCTCCTAGGCGATGACCTGCCAAAACCGAACGCTCCTAGCGCTTCTCCCAATTTGTTCGCCCGGAAGTGTATAGATGAGCCTCGAGTTTATAATTTATCTGCGCTCGGGGTCGCGGGGGACTTCCCACTCATTTATTGGGCTGGAGAAAAGAGCAGACTGCCCAATCTGGCTGAAGTTTCTCGCATGGTGCTGACGCCTACTGCCCCTTCTAAATCTTCAGAGAGAGCTTTCAGTGCAGCCGGAGCGCTGAGGAAAAGACTTCGTGCGAGGTTGAGTCCTGAGGCTACCGAAAAACTCGTCAAAGTAGGGGCCTTTATAAGGGCGGGACGTTGCCCTGAGCAGTATTCAACTTGCGATAAAGCATGACATGTTGCAGCTTGTGGTATGACGGCCAGTTGCTGGCCGTTTTTCATGTCCTGTTTGTTCGCCTTCCCCTCTCCCGTGCTCGCCAAGTCCAAGTTGAATACCTTGTAATTTTTACTGGAAATGTTTGAGGCGTGCGCTCACACGCGTCAAACATTGCCAGGGGTTGTGCGATCGCGCCTGCTTCGTATGTATACACCTGATACTCTTTTTATGTTTAAAAATGAGATCCTCAATGAATTCCTCCTCCTCAACACAGGTTGGGGCCTCTCATTCGTCCTTCCCTCGCCCTATTCTACGAATGAGTCAACGGTCCTCACCCTCCGTCAAACCACGGAGGGGTGACATCTCTACCCAACATTGCCGTTCGAAGTTGAACTAAATACAGAAGTACTTTGTTCACAGTAACAGAAGAACTCCAGTATGCCCGGAGTGTTCTCACAATGAAGATAGATTGATTTTACAGTCGGGCTCCCCTTATCAGGACATGGGACGGGGGAGTAACTAAACGTAACAACTATCTGCACAGAAATTAAAAGTATGGAAATTTCACAATAAAAGTAGAGAACAGACAAGTGAGTGAAGCGAAGAGTAAAGGGAGGGGACGCAGGACCCCAGGTGGATGGGAGAGAAACATTCATAGCCGGAAGGGGGCGAGGTCTTCCGCACTCGCCGCCGTCCCCTTATACCTTGCGACGCTCGGTTGACGCCAGGTGTCAGGCGGTTACTTGCTACTCCCCGATGCAGCTTCACCCGCGTACAGACAGTGAAGATAGATGGTAATTTTACGGTCGTACTCCCCTTGCGAGACATCGGACGGGTGGGTAGTATGATCTGAAAATAACTATGGATTAGACTAAAATTAAAGGAGAAAACATATAGATCCAATGTGCACCAGTGGTATTTCCGCAAACGGATTGTAGTATGCTCGTGCACATCCGACCGAGTACACGTGTAAACCACGACCTACAGCAGTGGTATGTCCGCAACTTGAGTGTAGTATACTCGATAACCAAAACGTGCGCACGTGAATCCTACTGTTTTCCCGGACCAAAGGACAATACAAACAATAAAAGAGAAAAAAGACATGTGAGTGAAGCGACCGCGGAGGGTGGACAATGTAGACCGGGGCTGGGTGGGAGAGAAATAGACATAAGGAGGGGGAGGAGTGGATCGCACGCCAGCCGCGCGTTAAATAAACTACCAGGGCGGTGGCGAATAGTGCGAACAGACACGCTCGGTAGATGCCAAGTGGCCGGCAGTCACTCGCTATTTCCTGTGGTAGCTTCATCCGCGTACACATCGTGTACACCGACGCGTACACCTACGCGTACGTTTACGTAACATAACATTATACACGTGTTACACGTGGACTTTTCGGATCAGGCTCCTCTTTTCGCCGAGATGGAAGAGGGGAGGCCCTCTCAAAATAGGCCAGAAAGAGGCCCTTTCGGGGAGGGGTACGGATCGGACCTCAAATCACTACTGTAGATAGCATCGGGTGCATTATTAGCACCTTGGTATAGATAGCAACGGGTGCATTATTAGCACCTTGGTGTAGATAGCAACAGGTGCATTATTAGCACCTTGGGTAGATATCTACTGGTGAATTAGCATGAACCTGCACCCATTTAAGGCACGTATGCGTTAATAATCATATATTTTACGCTTAAACGGAGTAAATCTATCTCTGCAACTTTTCCTCCTCCGACAACACTTTTTCGTTATTTGCATTCTATCTACGGCAACGATGAATACGTTAAACACAGAATATCATTTTGTCTAGAAGGGCATTTGTCGTCTCCTTGACAAGCTTTCCTTTTTCCTCGTGTTCGCCGTCCTCTAGTGTCTTCTTGCTGATCACACTGTACAGAAAGTACGGTGAAAGAAGTCAACACCCGACTGGTACGGCTAACTTAGTATCGCTTATAAGTTTACCCGCGCAAAATAGGCCGTGGTCTTTTCGCACTGCAGTTTTAGTTTTCGATGGATTAATTGTGTAGTCCTCCACGACCAAAGAGGTTTGCGATTTTCGTTGCACTTAGGATGCGACTCTTCGTCGTTTCAGAGTCAGACAAAAGAACGAAAAGCTCTGCCAATTTATTATATTGTTAGTCCCCGAATCTACAATACATGAAAAGAAATTCAATCTACACATCCACATCGCTGGTATCGGCGGTATCATCATGAATTATACTATGGATGCCAACGACAATAAGCAAAAACACAACCAGAGATATAACAAGCGTGAACACATGTCCAATCGTAAGAGCAATCAAAGCGGTGACGACAAGCACAACGGCCTTGACAGTATCCGTCAAAGTGAGCGAGCCAATTTCAATATCATCCGGATGGGCAATATACAGGTAGAAGGCAAGCCCCAACCAGCAAGACAAGGCTACAACACTTGTAAAGTGCGCAAACGCAAAGATGAACATATGCAAGCACGCGAGCAGAAAGTAGTTGTAAAAGTACGTCTCCACATTATGCCCCACACGCTCACTGACCTGCTCGACGGGCGGCAGGTTAAAGTTGGACAGGTCGAAAAACTCTCGCCACGGGCGGGCGCATTGCTGCACAAGGCTCGTGCGGTCGGCAAGCGTGAGGTCGGACGCGGGGTCCAGCGGCTGCAGATAGAGATTGCTGACGTCGGGCAAGACTGATTTGGCGGCCTGCACGAAGCCGTTGGCGGCGACAGCGCCTTCCGGGCCGTCGGCGGGCTGCTTGGTGCCCATGGCCTCTGCGATTCGTTCGTAGTTCATGCTGGGCGGCGGGTAATGGCGTCGGGCGTGGGTGCGCGGGTGGCGGCGCTAGTGGCGCATGTGGGGGCGGAGGGGTTGCAGATATAGGGACGGGAGGCGGTGGAAGGGCGTGCGTAGTGAGTGCAGCGGTGATGGGCGGTTATGGTGATGGTGATGGCAGGGACGCCGATGTGGACGTGTGGCAGGATTGGCAGGAGTGGGACGTGGTCAAGTTTGAAGATTAGGCGCTCTGGGTGGCTGCTGCTCGTATGGCCCTGGCGTATCGGAGCTTCTGGTGGGCGGCTGCGGTGATGGACAGTCCAATTGCGTGGCCACTTGCTGGAAGCTGCGGCTGCAAGGTGTACTTTGCTGTACTCTGCTGTAAAGCAGCTTTACAGCGGCTGTGGACCGCGATGTGGACCCGCGGTGGACTGGCAGCATTCCACCGCAGTTGCGGTACAGTAGTCTGCCACTAGCTCGCTGCACAGCGCTGGACTCATACTTGCACGACCCCACATGCGCAGTTGCTCCATTCCACCGCTTTTCCACTTTCATTCCTACATGTTGAATCTACATCCATATTGTAGATATCCCTGGTAGCCCCCCCGCCAAGATGCTGTCCACGTGAAGAGAACTTACCAAAAAAGTATAATTTCTCCGTTATTACGTTTCCACACCGCATTACATTGCTGTGCACAATACTGTACAACGGGAATGATTTGTGAGGCGCTACTGTAAGGTCCTCCTCGTGCATCCAGCCAGTATTCGGTGTAAGTTGCACACGTAATAAATACTACAGTACTGTACTCGAGTACGTACTGTACAAAGAATGACAATCATTTGGTTGTCATACCAAGTAGCCTTTGGACTTTTTTAGGAGCGCTGGCTTTCCGCTCAAATATTCAAAAAATTTACCTGTACCCATAGGCGGGTTTTATGGCGCAAAACCCGTCAAAGCCATCATTAATCACGTCCCGCACAGCACATTTGGAATGTCCAGATCCAGGATCAGGACGATCTGGACCCGACGTTTGTCTGGGATGCAACCCCGTTATAATTTCTTTTTCAAGCTATCAATTGCTCATGAATTGTTTCAATTCTTTCCTCTCATAATTCTTTTTTCCATTCCAAGCTGATCTTCCAATATTCCCAATCTTTTTTAAAATTCTGAAATATTGTTGACAAGCCCTAAATTCAATGCACCCGTCGGCGACCACCGATCAACCCTCAATTCGCTAACCAGAGCGTGCAGCAGGTGGTCGCGATCTTTGAGCACACACATGCATAGAGCCACCTCCTCCCGCTGACAACCTGCTCCCTCACATCATCGACATCAACTTCGATCCTCGCTTGCAACCTCAACGGTAGAGGAAGTTCTATCCAGAAATGGCACGCGTCAAGTTTGCGAAGAACAAGGCCTACAGCAGGCGCTACCAGACCAAGTGGCGCAGACGCCGCGAGGGTAAGACTGATTACCAAGCTCGTCGTCGTCTTGTCACTCAGGACAAGCGCAAATACAACTCTCCCAGGTACAGGCTGGTTGTCCGTTTCACTAATAGGTGCGTTCCAGATCAACTCCTCTTCAACTCGCGGCGCTTCAATTCCTCCTGTCGTCACATGAGGTCTGCGTAAAACCAGCGGTTTCTTCCAACTCGTTAAATGTCAAAGCGGTGCAGGATATTTCTTCTTCCAGGAAAGATGGATCCGGGGGCACGCGTAGATGTGCCTCCGTGATAGCGTTTCCTTGCCATTGTACATTAGCGAAATCGGAGCATTGCTTCGAACCTTCGTCGTACTGATGAGCAACCCGCTGACTTGTGCCTGTCGATTTCCACTTTTCAACTCCATCCTTTACTTTAGGGATATTATCTGCCAGGTCGTTGCTGCGCGTCTCGCCGGAGACGAAATCCTTACCTCTGCTTACGCCCATGAACTCCCGCGTTACGGTGTCAAGCATGGTCTGACCAACTTCGCCGCCGCGTACTGCGTCGGTCTTCTGTGCGCCCGCCGTCTGCTCACGAAGCTTGACCTTGCCGAGACTTACGTCGGAAAGGAGGAGGCTGATGGGGAGATGTTCGAGATCGAGGAGGATGATGAGCGTCGTCCCTTCAGTGCTCTTCTCGATATCGGACTCGTTCGTACCAGTACTGGAAACAAGGTGTTCTCTGTCATGAAGGGCGCCGTTGACGGTGGAATTAACATTCCTCACAACGAGAAGCGCTTCCCTGCGTACACCAAAGAGGAGGGATTCGACCCTGAGGAGCTCAAGAGCAGAATTTTGGGCTCCCACGTTTCTGAGTACATGAACTATCTGCTAGAGGAGGATGAGGACGAGTACAAGAAGCAGTTCGCTTTGTATGTTGCGGATAATGTCAGTCCTGATGACATCGAAGACATATACACCGAGGCGCATGAGAAGATCCGGGCAGATCCCTCTTTTACCAAGAAGCCGAATACTTGTACCGAGCACAACAAGGTCTGGCGTCTAAGGAAGAGGACTTATGATGAGCGTAAGCAGGCTGTCAAGGATAAGATTGCTGCCCACATCGCCGCTGCCGCCGCAGCTCAATAAATAAAGTCAGTACCTGTGGTTTTGTAAAGTCAATGTGCGAAATCAGGTCTGCTAGCAATCTTGCCGTCTTCGGAACTGTGTAATTCTGGTTCTCTTTGCACTAATATACATTTATGTTAATGGCCGCTTAGCCCAACTAATTGTCGTGCAGCAACGCCGCCTTACCAGCGTTGTATCGACTGACCGGGTAGATGGCAGCGTGAAAAGCAGTTCTCGTGTTCATGCGCAGATAATCGAAGGTAGTCCGTCTTACGTGCTCCTCTGGCTCTTCTATCAGTTGCTGTGTCTCCTCGAGCGACATCTATATACTTGCAGAGATGGGAGCAACCATACTACTGCTACAACTTAAAAACTGTACTACAGTGACATTGTCACATGGAGTAAGGTTACGGTGCACTATAATCGGCTACCCTTCGCTTCAGAAGCTTTGTCATTTTCTCATCAAGAGCCCACTTATCCGCACTTGACTGCAAAGTTTCAACAAAATCAGCACGAAGAGAAGAAGGTAGGGCATGTACTGACCCTTCGATTGGAAGTGCCCTGAGAGCGTGCATATCCACAACAATGGCGCCACTTGCTGATCTCCATCTCAAATACTCCAAGCGCAGGGCGGTATGTATGGCAACCAAGCATCGAGGCCTGCCACTTTCCAGCAATCTCTCAGCACCGGTTTCAAACAGTTCACCGCGGCCAACACTTATCCGCACACGCTTGATACCTTGAGCAAGTCGGAGCGTTTCAATATACACATTCCACGTTCTTCGATATGATGATTGGAAGGCGGACACATCGGTTACTATACCCTTCTCCATAGAGCTCAGTATCGCTGCACGGCGTGTAACTGAGTATGATGTAATCAAGTCATCCATTAACGCTCCATCAACGGGCAGATCTTCTGGTGACCTCTTTTTAAGCCTCGCAATGATCCCTGCAAGCATTCTCCACTCCCCGGTTTGACTTAGTAGCTGTCCGTACAGGCCTAAAAGCTTCGTTCTCCATCGAAATAACTTCCGTTCGGTTTCAAGAGCAGGCTCCATTCCAGTGTCAGTGATGCGATAATTCCAGATGCGGTAAAAATAGCCCCGGCGGCTGGCATCGGGGCCTTGGTCGAGAGCTTTCACAGCGGCGTCCAATCTGAAGAGTTTGCCAAGCTCAGCAAGAGCACTCTTAACATCTTTCAAAACCTCTGCGAGTAGTAATGCTATACAGAAAGTCGACTTGAAGTGAAACTCCGAATAGGGTACTTCAGACTTCACGTCTCGGCAAAATTGCATGGCGGACAGAATATCTTCAGCAATGCCAATCTTTCTCTCCGTAATCCACTCCTCAACGTCCTTATTCTTATTACTGGTATCATCCACAATAATAGGGTCTTGCTCTCTAAATGAGTACTTCTCAAGCAGCGTTAGCAAGTTTGCAGCGCTAGCATTGTCCTCAGCTGTTCTTAGAATCTTAAGTCTT
The DNA here is from genome assembly GCA_032355485.1 of Bonnemaisonia californica. Lineage (NCBI taxonomy): Eukaryota > Rhodophyta > Florideophyceae > Bonnemaisoniales > Bonnemaisoniaceae > Bonnemaisonia > Bonnemaisonia californica. The sequence continues at coordinate 11,362 of JAUBNZ010000950.1, forward strand.
GAAGCATGAAGCTTGTATACTGGCTCCGTATCAGGTGGTTGCTTCAATGAATGTCTTAGACGTCTGTTTTCTTGAATGGCTCTCTGGAAGCAGCCGAGATACTCTTCCGCAGGTCGACCAACTTTGCGCATGAGCTTCGCTTCAAGGAACGTATAATGCCATTCAAGTTTCTCCATGCCCGCATATCCCGCTCTCCACCCCAAGACATCCTGATGAACTTCAATCTCCGCAATTCCGAGGTCTTCCTCACCTCGGTTGATATCATTGGACTTCCCTATCCCTGCGAAAGTTGAAGCGCTTTCTCCGAAAAGTAATTTCTTCCCTTCTTGTAACTGCCCCAAAGCTGCATTCCCGAGACTTATGAAGCTTTCAGGAAACCTGTTCACAGGATGGGTTAGGAGTTTGAAGTCAAGAGCACTCTGGGTCCAATGCAAGTAAAAATAGCGCAGTTCTCGGAGTCGAAGGATCGACAGAGCAGCACTGCCAAATCGAATGGCACAGAGACGTCGACAATCCCTCTCGCTCTCTTCACCACTCGGATGCATTTCGTCGTTTAGCAGTGGTCTTGAAGTCGTCGTATTTGTCAACCCAAAGGATCCAAATAGGTCACCATCATCGCCAAATCCTGACCAGGGCTCATTGTTATTCCCGTCGTAAGAATGCCCTAAGATAAGCGAAGCATCAAGATCTATTGTAACCTTACACGCTTTCTGTGTCCAAGGATGTCTTAGAAGAGAATCTGCAAACCCGAAACAAACTTCAGCCCTTCCGAATATTGTCTGAACATTTTCTCCATCAGCCAGAGTGGCAACGTCTTCAGATCTGTACAAACCAAATGTGGAGAAGTTAACCTCCCGTTCGTCCAAGGCCAAATCTGCAATCTCGACAAAGATACGTCCGAGCAGAATCCAAGAACCAACACTCCATGGCCGACTTCGGAGGGCTACAAGACACTCACTAGAGGCCGACAGAAGCCGTTCAGCAACCTCCTTCGGCCTCTTGCGACGTTCAGCTGTCTTATGCTTCTTGTACTCTGACTCATGCACTGCGAGAATAGACATAGCGTGAAGAGCAAAGACTTCAAAGTAAAGTATTGAGAATTGAGTGTTTCTTATTCTTTCAGCCTTCGTCTCATCTTCCACTGATTTCCTAGTCTTGTCTCGATTCCACTCTTCTTCAAGCTTGGATACATTTTTGCCAGCCTGCCCGGCAATATCTGTCCTCGAGTCCACAACATCGCTAACTATAGTATCCAAAGTTTGGAACGGTAGCATGCGTACGCCACTCGGGGGATCCTCGGGCAAGGCACCAGCCAGCCTAGACAACACATCACGTAGCCGTTTCGCCCTTTTCCCATCTCTGCGTCGTAAACATACGCCTTCGAAGATACGCTTTCGATAGAAGAAATAAACGTCTTTGCAAACATCTGCATCAATGGCAGGTACAGATGTAACTTGATTTCCAGTTGTAAAGGATAAACCGATATGTTTGCTTACACGGCATCCTTCCTCCAACCAGCGAACATCTTGTACGGCCTTTGTATCACTTGACACTGTTTCCAGTTCTTGAATCTGATATAGACATTGGTAGCACTGCGTAAGTTCATGTCTAATCATGCGAGCATCGCTCCATTTATATTCGGGATTTGCCATTCGAACACCCTTCCCGTCCTCGGAACGCACAGCAGAGATGTCTCCAGTATTTCGTTCCCCAGATTCTTCAAGGGAAGGATTTCCATTGCCATTTTCATCATCGCTTGGCGCTGGGTTCATCAAGGCCTTTACTGATAAAACGTGGCCTTTAGATTTGGAAGCTCCTTTCTTCGCCTTCTCGTTTGACGACGCCAGCTCCTCTAATCTGCGCAATAGATATCTTACATAAAGTTTGATGAGAGCCCCACTTGTGCCCTCTTCACGGCAGCAGCCCCTGGATACCAAGGCCTTAAGACAAAAGTAAACGACATGAAGCATCTTTCTTGTTACTGTCCCATCATTTGGAGACAGCGATGTGCCATTCTGCTCTATTGATCCATTTTCTTCACATTTATGCTTGACCATAATGCAACGGGCGAAGGCAAGCAT
>JAUBNZ010000951.1:0-13439 GCA_032355485.1 Bonnemaisonia californica
TAATATAGTCCCAGCTAAGGCGTTTACTTGCTGGGACAACCGCCCAATGATGGTCTCGACATTATCCATCTGATGTTTGGCCACTGCGGCCTTGTCAGCTTGTGTACTGACGCTGCAGGTTTGGAGGCGAAGCACTTCCGCCTGAAGGGTTTCGAGAAGCGTGTCTATTTTTTCGACACGTTTCCTCAGCCCTTCCGATAGGGTATCCCAGGCACGTTGGCTAAACGAAGCTTCCGCTTCGTTCATCAGGTCCTTTTGGTGCCCTATCAAAGTATCTTCGAGCATCTCCCTCGAGACACAGTTCAGCTTTAACTCTGAATAGTGCTCTCGGAGAGCTGCCCTTTGTTCCTGGATGACCTCTTTGGGATTACCGAAACGTTTATCTTCCATTTTTGTGCCGAGTGCCTTCACACGGCTGTCAAGCTTAGCTTGCCAGTCGCCTGGGGCCTCGGCGTCTCTTCGTGGAGGCATTTGGTTCAGCCTCAGAACTTCCAAAACTTGGAAGTTCTAGGTCGGGAGACCACTGCATTATTTACAGAAAGCGCCTTGGCACCTTCCGCATGCTGGGTCCGTAGTATCCGGTAGCAGTGAGGCGGGAGAGTAACATATTTCCAGTCGTTTCCGGGCTGGGAAGTAATGTGGCTTCTTCTCCTCACTCTTGCTAGCCCTTAAGGGATCGATTGCAGTTGCAGGCTCTTGCGGCTCGATCGGTTGGGAAAGGGATTCTTTGGGTCAAAGGATCAATGGGCACGGCGAGCGACAACTTTCGATGAGGCGGAGCCAGGAGTTGTCGTGCGGGTAGCTGCAGGGAGATGCAAGGCGGGAGAACTGTTCCCGCAAGATCCTTTTTGCTGCATTTCCGGCTGCCAAGTGGCCGGTCAGGGTGTCAGTGAAAAGGGTCGTACCCGTGGATCATGTAGGCCCATCTTTACGATAAAATCCAGACTGCTTGGCTCTACGCTGGAAGGAGCCTGGTGAGGATGTGAATTCGGAGTGCAACTAGTCGAGGAAGGTCTGGAAAGATTCCCTCCGGGCATTTCTTGTTAGGAGATGGCACTCTTTTGGACTTGTGCTGGAACTTCATGGCTAGTTCGTGGAGTAGCACTGTTTGGCGGTTGTTGGGGGTTTGGGGACGCCTCCGCTTGTCGAACTGAGATTCCATCCGCCGAAGATTTTTGAACGTGCGTCGTCTGGATCTTCGGGCAGACTTTGTGGCTGGCGTATCCCAATAGATCGGGACGCAGCTGTGGCGTAATGACTCATCCTGATGTGGGGAATTCAAGGTGGACAATGGATGCGAGAAGCGCTTCCGTCCATGATTCCGAGGTCAGGGCTGCGGACAAGGCTTCGAATCGGGTACTGTTGTGGATCCTAGAGAGGGCTAGCGGATCCTTCCAGGTCTTGCCTGGGAATCTGCAGTTGGGCTTGATCCATCCATCATCCCTGTCCCAGCACTGGTCATTAGTATGGGTCGGCTGTATATGAAAGAGAACCTGAGGTGAGACTTGGATCCCCGTAAGGACAGGGAAGTATCTAGAGACATATGAGGGGATGGGACTCGTTCGGTCGGAACAGAAGTGGCTACGGCATGCCGGGAGATAATGATGTGGTCGATGGAAGAGAAGACGCGGCCGTCACGATCAGAGCGCCTCGTTGCCAGGCTCGAGGAATGGGGAAACTGCCAAAGCGGAGATCTGTTGTTCAAGCAAGATTGTCTAGCGTCGTGGGGTGCAGTGTTCTGCTGAATTCTCGTCACACCGTGGCGGAGGTTTCGTTTAAATCACCCATCAATATTACTCTGTCGCGGGTCTCCTTTCGTTGGAGCTGAATCAAGGATGTGAGGCATGTCTAGAAGAACCGACCTCGTCGGTTAGGGGAGTTACAAACGGATCCAATAGCGGTGCGGAAACCGGGGGGAGAAGTGAGCATTAACCAAATTTGTTCGCCTGCTACGATGTGGGTGACGCAGCATACGGCGGCGAGATCAGTGGGCACGAGGATGGCGGTGGCCCATTTGCGGTGAGTGCCGGTTCCCTTTGCAGCTGTACCAAAATATCTGTCACCAGAAACCGGTAAGTCATTGAAGTCTGGGTGTATGAAGGTCTCTCGGAGATCAAGGATGGAGGGACGATTGCGGATCGTCCAAGTGCGGTTGTCAGGTAGTGAGGCTTTGGCTCCGCGGACGTTGCAGCTCGCAAACAGCGAGGAAGGTGGGTCTTGGAAGGGATGGAGGACATGAGGGTGGTCGCGGGACCACCGGTGCGGTGGAGGATATATCTCTGGGTTTCGTTTGATCTGCGGACGAAGGATCGTTTTGAGGACAGGGAACGAGCAGGGGCTCCATTTCAGTTCATCGTAGCCCATAATAGTGAGTTCAAACCGAGAGACTCCTGGACGGGAGATTTGGTCAAGGTGCAGTATGCAGTTGTCGAGACCGTACGACTTGATCAGCTCCCATGGCGTGGAAAGGCGTGAGACGTGGCAGAAGAGCTGTAGGGTTCCGCAACGATTTTTTCACCCATTGTACTGTGTTTTCGAGTTTGTGATTCCTGGCGCCCGGAAGCTCGCATTGGCGGGTCTTGTGCGAGCGTTGCAGTGAGAGTGGTGTGTATCGAAGCCATACCACGTGTCATGGAGCGGACGAGGCGAACTGTAGGGTTGGTTCGGGCTCCATTTTCTGTTGTGGATGTCGAAGATTGGGATGTAGGGGTCCGGGAAAATTGTGCTAGATGGTCAGAGGAGCCAGTGCTCATGGCTGTGCGAATATCAGAGCGCGGGTGAGGGCTTGGGGGATTACGGGGGGTTGGGGGGGGGGGGTAGTGCGAGCCTGTTGGAACTGCGTTGCTACTAAGAATTTATTCCTGGATCTTGGCTGGGGGTGGGGTGGGCGGATCCTCGCTGAGGAAGTGGGGGCGCTGCGGTTCTCTAGGGTTCGTGTGTGGATAATAGCTCGGCGAATGGTTCCCAGTCCGAGATGTATGAGTTATTGGATGCGGCGTGCCGCTCGTTCGAGGTGTACGTGGTACCACTCCTGGGCCGACTTGGATCGGGTGGTTTGGTGGGCATTGATCCATCCTGATGGAGCACGGATCGAGGGCGGTTTTTGTCGCTAAGGGGAGTCGGGGCGGGGTTGAGCCGTTGGAGGCGGGTATATCCCAGCTTTTTCATGGTTGCCGTGACCAGTTCGGAGACGTCGGCTGTTCTAAGGATCTCGCAAGCATCATTCGGGGCGAAGGGGATGGACGATACTGCTCTTGCAGGAAGGCCGCAACGAAGCGCCTTACGCGCTTTCCCGACTGGGCCCGGTGGAAATCCTTTAAATTAAAGGGCTTTCAATTTCTTGTAGTTCCTCTGAGGGTGGTATTCCGCGAGATCTTGGGAAATTCACTCCACGTCTGCTGCGTCTGCGAGCTCCGCAGAGATTCTAGAGCTCAGGGTGTGCGGTGCGTTCCTTGGAAGTGCGTTTGTTTGTTTGGAAGTGCTTTTACGGCGGGAAGCAGCATTCTGTCGGTTCGCAGCGGCCTGGTTGGGTGCAGTATTATGGAGAGGTGCGGAAGTCTTGTGAGGCGCAGTGGCCGAGGCGACGCTCCTTCGCTTCTTCACGGCCCTCCTGGGTACGGGGTTGAGTACTTCCGCAGTAGTCGCTCTTGATGCGGCAGTTTGGTTTTTCAGGGGTGCGGGGCTATGTTGGTCGGGCTGGCATCGATTTGAATCGGCAATTGGTGTTTGAGAGGAAGGCTGTTCCTCTTTTCCATGGATTTCAGGGTATTGCAGGGAAGGAGGAGGGCAATCGCATTTCCCAGCAACGACTTTTGCGCCGCTTCGTCCGTTCCATTCGGAGCGGAAGGGGTTCTTACCGCTTGGATCTGCAGGGGAGAGTATAATGTCCCACGAGGGCTCCCTTTCACTGATAATAGAGAGCATGACAGTCGCCGCTGCCGGATGCTGGCGGCAGGGACGGTGATACGGAGTCCGTGGCGGTTTCCGGGTCACGTGCGTCGGCGGGTTTCTGCAAGCCTGTGATGATGATATGGGGAGGATGCGTTTCTTTCTGTGGAAGGCGCGAGGATGGTCCCGGATCAGCTGAGTTTCGGTCTTCTGATCTGCGAGTGGAGAGCGGGAGGGAGTTGGAAGCGTGTGGATCTGCGTCGTGAATTTTCTCTTGTTGGGGGGATGTTCCAGATTCGGGCCGTATTGCGGGTTCTGCAGATGCAGTCGTGCTTGGAGTAGGGAACGGAGGATCGCAGTACGAGAATTGGATTCTCTCCGGGTAGGAAAGCGCTATGGTGCAAGCCTTGGATGTGCAAACTGCGATGGAGTGGAGAGGGTTCGAAGTTTGGAACGAGTTTCGGACTGCATTGGAAAGTACCTGCGTAGTGGGTTGATGCGTTCGAACTTGCGCAGTGAGTTTGGAGAGCTTAACTTCTATCCCGGCGATGGCGTTTGCGTTAGAATCTTTGAGGACTGGTCGACGGAGGATATGCTTCGGTACCAGTGGTTGCTTCGCAGAGGAGAAGAAGACGCTGGCCGCAGTCCAGGTGTGAGTACGCGGGTCGCGCGGCGTCGTGTGGTGTCAACGCCGATAGGGACGGTGTGCCGGCTGGAGGCCTGGAAGAGTTTAATAACTCGTTCTCGTGAGGCAGGCGCGTTCGAGCGAAAGAGCTCCGCGACTGCGCTGGGGTTGTCGGAGGGAGAAGTCAGTGCCGGTTGCAGTTGCATCTTGTTTTTCGTGGGCTGGGGATCGGCTTGGGTTAGAGCAGGACAGATAACCCGATATCCTCCAAGGGTATGTGGTTCGGATGTGGAGACTCAGAAGGGTAAATTGGTCAGGATCGTGGAGGTGTTGACGGTCTGGACGTAGGGTGGTGAGCTCCACGGGGGCCATCAGTGGGCCTGGCCTTGGCCAAGAGGGACGGGTGAGGGAGTTAGGAAAATTAGAAAAAAGAGGCGATCTCGGAGAGAAATACCATACGGAAGCGTTCCCCAGGAGATGCGTGGCTGGGTGCAAAACGTCCAATGAAAGCCCGGAGGGCTCTTGGCGGAGCTGGGATTTCTCCTCACCGATTCTTGTTGGGCGAGCGCCAAAAGACGCGCGCACACGGCGCGATGCGGGTATGAATGTTTGAAGAAGAAAAGCTGTTCTGAAAAATACGATACTGGCAGTGGTGAGTTCAGGTAGTGCTGCTGGAGTATTAGAACTCAAACGGCAGTTGTTTTTGCGCTGTAGCTCGAGAAACGCGTCTACCCCTGGAGGGTTAGCGCGACGCAACTCCCGTGTGACCTTTTGACTATTTCGACAGATGGAAGTTTTAGGTTCTATTTCAAGTAAACGCGCCTCTTCCTTCTTCGATTCCTTGTAATCCAGGACTACCGGGGGGGCAAGAGTTTTGGAGGCGTTCCCTACTGCGCATCTACGCTCACTATGCATCTTCGAAGCTTCTGAAATCGACTCTGAAGCCAAATGCACCCCGTCCGAGTAAGCATTCGAATAGTACCAGTGTATTCGACATCAGCATCTCTTATTAGCGTTCTTCCCTTACCCAAAAAGCTACGCACCAATGTTTTCAGACTCATTTATACGTCCCCATCTCTCTTCCCTTTAAAAAGATTATACCACGGCTCCACAGTAGCTCTGCAAGGTTTACCATCCCACGAACCAGTCCGAATAAAACGAGACGTAACATTTAACGCAGTAACATACGCTGAGTATTATACTGCCATGCAGTGCGCATTATCAAAAGCGTTCAGTAGCCTCTTGTTACTCGACAAGCGATGTATTTACTTTTGTACATAGGACTTGTATGGGCCAAATACAGACACATCAAGAGGTTGTAGCACTTGGATTGTATGTGCCAGTAGTGCAACCAAAGTAACACAGTTCTCCTTAAAAAACTGTAACGTCTTGACCTGCATATGAGCTCCGTAGCCGTGGAAAACTAGAATCATATATTGTTGATTTTCTCGGAGTTGCTTCGTCTCATCAACAATATGGTTTTGCCCAACCGTAGAATATTTCTGTGCCCACTCTTGGCAGCTCACTCTGGTACAAGTAACAATTGTTTAGGAACGAATGAAGAGTCTGCGTTGGTCCGTTTACCCGACGAAAATGCGCCTCCTTAGCAGGAAATACAATCAATGGTCAGCGTGTATCACCTGCTGCCGATACGACAGACGTAATTGTAACCCTCTCGAAATTCCCCTAGTCTGCACAACTGTTTGTAACAACACCGATCCAATGGGCCCAGTCCCCCTACGCAAGCTTCGTCCAACCATTTTCGAAAAAGAGGCACCAGATTGGTCAAGAATAAGTATGTAGCTAGGGTTCCGTACGTTGTACCGATCTAGAACTGCACTAACCCTGGATATGTGCTCACATATCGTAGACGGTGTTACAACTTCCAGGCGTTTGTCTTCAACGAGCCGTACAGGATTACACGTGAAACAAAACCTAATCAGCCACGTGTCCGATGGGCGATTATTGATGAAAGAGATCTTATTTTGGAGAATCTTAGGCATCAGCGAGATGTACTGCTGTACCAACTCCCTCCCGCCACATTTAGTTAGCGGTATATTGTTCTCGGAAAAATACAGCACGGCATCTGCAAGCAGTTTTCTTCTTCCCTGTTTAGAAGAAATGACCCACCTTTCACGCCAACTGAGAGGTAAATGTCTGCAGAGGAGGCTGAATGGGATTCGGGTGGGTGCGATATCCATTGAGCGTATGCACGACGTATAGCAGTCCTCTCAACATTGTACTTTCGAGAGAGCTCGTTCCATGATGAATTATCACAAAAGATATCATAAACAGGACATTGAAGTCTTTCGTAGATGTTCAACATGACTATTTTCTTGGACTGCCCTCAGGTGAAAAGCTCTCTGTCCAGCTTAAAGAGTATCTAATGTGCGAACTATTAATCAAGGACCTGTTTGTATACTTTTATCACCTTTATCATCCTCTTCTACTTCCGAACGCCCTTCCGTTTGGAGGGAAGCTCTTTCTGTTTCGGAAAGGGAATAATTAGTTGGCGCAAACCTCAAAATGTGTACGAAGTCTTTCGGAATATACGGATCAGACAACACAAGATTTGTGGTGGCAATTTATATAGAAGTGTCACGTTATGTATAGTAATTTTTCTTGAAAGTCCATGTGGTACACTACACTGTGAAACAAAACACAATTTAATTCAACTCAACACAATTTGGTTCCATCTTCAACGCATTTGATTCACCTTCGTCACAATTGGTTTAACAATTTCGACTTGATAAGTGCCCAACTACACTAACTCGGGGTATAATACATTCTATGTCTTCCTACCGGCCTGCAATCCAGTGAACAACTGGTTGCCCGGATGGGTATTCCGAGACAGTGCCACATATAGCTGCCCGTGTGAGAAGAACGGGTTAGACAGATGGAGGCCAGGCTTGCCTACGAACGATTGACCCTGAGCATTGTTCACCTTCATGGCGAAGCAAACTCTAATAGCGACTGTAACTTCACGAAGCCCTATAATGGATTGTTGTCGTCACCGGGGCCGCAAGGAATTCGCGGTAGTGTAAGATTGTTGCCCTTGTGTGTCCCGATTGGCACATTTAGATGCAGTAGCATCTGAGACATGCGATCGATGATGTACCGGGAGCTGTTGCAGTGAACATGTGAAGGGTCCAAGTTTCGGAGCAGCATGACCACGAACCCTTTCTTGAGATTGAGCTCGTGATCGGATAGTATACCACTACCACACAGCCTATTGAGTAGCTGTGCAGGGTAGTGGAGGGCTTTTTCTTCTTCGTTCTCCACCTTGTTGACACTCACGTACTGGCGGTACTGCCCTCGAACCATACTGCCCATGAAACCATTGAGATCCGGAACGTCGCGGTTCTTGGCGGTGAGGATTGCTCGAGAAATGTTCCAGTATTCTTCTCGATACTTTTCTTCCATGCCTTCAAATAACTCATTAATCATGGAAGATTTGCTTTCTACCAATATTACGGAGGTAAGTAGCTTCACCCCCATCCTCCCATGGCGCTGAAGATTGCTGCTCTCGCGAGTCTCAGATGGCCTTCCTTCTCCCACTTGTAGCAAGTAGTCTGTGAACTAGAGGGCCATGGATTCTGCATTGGGATCCGGTCATAGTGCAGACACCCTCATGTTCTCTGTGAGCCGTAAAGTCTTGCAGCTGCTGTAGGGGGCGGGGGACTTCATGCATGCACTGAAGATCTTTCCACGTGAACCGCCTGGGACAACAGGGAGTATTTGTCTGAAGTCCCCGAATAATTACCCACACTTGCCTCCAAAAGCCAGAGTGACCTGTAATATCTCGCGTAATGTGCGTTGGACGGACACCACACTGAAGCAATCGAACATGACTTCCTCATACCATATGATTAGATGGATGCCTTTGATGTTATCTGCAGCTGCGGACCTTCCTGTTATGTTCCACATGAAGTCCTGGTCGGGTGGAACAGGAATCCGAAAGGTAGAGTGAGCTATGCGCCCACCGAGGAGTAGGAGTACGGCGACAGCGGAAGGGGACATCGGTTGAACTTGTTTTCTTTTGAGTTCTATTAACGCGTGTAGTACGCTGACCGAGCAAGTCTTTCCGGTAACTCCTGGGGAATCGAGGAAGAATATGCGATGTTTCACAGAGACTGAAGTCTGTCCTTTGAGCACCGATGAAAGCAAGGGGAGGCCCGGTACAACGGCCGATATAATTTCCCGGAGGAATCCTTGCTGCTTCTCGTTCAGGCGCGGTACATCGCTGTGAATCATTTCCAGTAATTGCGCAGTGTCAAGTGGATGGGCTTGCGGCGGAAGTAGTGCCGGATGTTCCTAGAGCGGTACAGGAAGTCCGAAATGTTCGAGAGGCTTGCCCGTCATTGACTGCAGGTATCCCCGTATCTTGAGTAGTACATGGACAAGAATCTGTTTGGGAGATGCTCCAAAGCACAGTGCGCCATGGCGTTTCTTGAAGTCCATGGCCGAGATACGTGTGTGAACTTCATAAAGAGCCCTTGGGGATGAAGGCTTGCAGAAATTGAGAATGGTAGCGAAACATGAGTGAGAGAAGAAACTTTTGAGCGGAAGGACTCTCGGAGAGCCCTTTTCAACTCCTCATCGTCTGCCAGAAGCCTGTGTTCGACGTATGCCTCACTTAAGTTCGGGTGCACCTCAGCGTCCACTGCGCGAAGTACCTCGAAGGAAGAAGCTCCTTCGGAATGTGTAAGGAGAAGCCTGAGATAGTTCCTTTCTCCTTCCCTTGGATTCACACTGTAGATTCTTCCTACGACGTTTTTACCTTTTCAGGTAAATGTTACCCCCTCCTTTGGTTCTTGTATTGCGAGCACTCGGCTTCCAGTACTTTTTCTACGGAGGAGGAGGAAGAGTTTCAGTTCTGGCGGAAGGAACAGGAGCATTAGAAGGGCCTGTACCTCTTGAAGTATCTGAAGTACGGGCCCTTGGAACTGGCACATTTCAAGAAAAGAACCTTGAGATTTTCTTCGAAGCGCATATTCCTTGCCAGTTCATACTTGGCGTTAGCAAAGAAGCACTAAGTGAGGGTAGTGGAAGGTAGCTTTTGTTGTGCTGCAGCTTGCTGTTCCTGACCTTCTTCGAAGTAGACGGTGTGGTGGTTCTCAAGATGCACAGCAAGGCGAACGACATACGGGTGATTATCGACAATTTCGAAGCTGAGAAGGCTCCATGCTGCTTCCCAATCTGAAAAAAACCTTGCATCCTGGAACTTGGATATCCAATCGACCGTTTCGCCTTCTTGAGGACGCTCCATAATAGGGCAGTCATGCCCCTTGCAGATGTACTCGAAGAGGTCGTTTATACTGCCGACTCGGGAAATGCATATCTCTATGTTCACGTGGAACTGGAACAGTTGCAAGAGCTTTGAACTGTGCGGGACGACCCAAGGGGTGTCCAGCTGCAAGTCTTGAAGCCCACGGTTCGTTCGACAGCGTTTGGTAGCAGTACTCCCACCACCTTCTGGAGCTTTTCTCTTCTAACGCACAGAGTACTTGTCTTCGGGAATTCCTTTTCGCTTCTGAATTCCTTGAAGAATCTCTTACCACAGTTTCCATTTTGCATACATGGAAAACCTGTACGCTTATATATGGAGAACCTGTATTCACGTAGCCGCACGGTCCGTGTGCCATGTGCTTCAGGATCAGCTCTATCAATATCCCATCGGATTCGGGACGCAGCTCTGGAGAAAAGGAAGCTTTCCACATTGGTGGGATCCCGGAGCCTTTCCTTGGAGTCCCTGTCGAGTATAACTATGATATGGGCATGCGGATACCCTCTCTTCTGGAATTCCACGACCCGAACGTATGCGATGAACTTTCCGCACAACTCTGGCCTCTCTCGCTGCTGTGCCTCTGCCGCCGTTCTTCTGGTGCAGTCCTTATGTTCCTTTGTTTGCTTCGCCCGTCTCCTTCTGTTGCCCTCGCAGTTCCTAGGCCGTCTCGTTTTCTTCTTCTCGATTGTTTTTGCTGTGCCTCGTCTGTGCGGCATTCTCTCCAACTTTCGACTACCGCAGTTCTCGCTCCTCATTATTCTCTTGCCCTCTCTGAAAGGCCATTGGAATTCGCTTATGTTCCTTCTACGCTTTTGATCTAGCCTCTGCAGAAACAGAAGGGCCTACTTTGGGCCCTACTTCGCCGTTGCACTCTTGATATTCATCCCTGGATTCCCTTTCTCCTTCTTCTGAGTGGTTTCATTTATTTTAAATTGCTGGCGTGGCCAGTGCGCGTCACAGGTACAGCGGACTCATTTAAGCCTGCCTCTGCCCGCTTCAGAGTGACAGCTCAGGTGTGAAATTCAAATGTCCCTCTAATGTTGGAGGAGGGAGCATGGAAGCTCTCTTCCACTCATTTAGAAGTATATCTTATCACCTCTATGTTCCCAACAGGCCGAATACTTAGGGTTTACTCGATACCAAGCACCGTTACCAAATAGTAGTCGTCACTTGAGAGGCTTCTTTACAGATCACAAAGGTTACCCTGGTTCTGCGGCTTCCAAAGCAATCCGTGTCTCCTACAACGTAACCATCGATCTGGGAAGGCGGTACTGCTCCGCCAATAGGACTTCCCTTATTCAGTGAGAACCTTTAGAGGATTGCCAGAAAATAGCTGTACATATGCAGAGACTTTCGTCCCAGACTTCATGTCCTAAGGCCTTTCACACAACGAACTGAGTTGTACCGTTGCGTCGTTTGGCTCCTACCCGAAAGTCGCTGTAGCCCCTATTCACTAAAATTCTGGAACCTGCTTCGCCCTAGGAAAAATCTACCCCCATTGGTTTTACAGTCCCAGACGCGTTGTTCGGCACTGAAAGTGGACAGAAATCCTAGGGTCTCCCAGCGAACCGTGAGGTACACTAGAGGCCCGCGCGCCCCGCTGCCTCAGCTCAATACGCCCTAGCGAGCTGTACGGTGCCTGGAAACGAAATGTTCACAGACCACACCGGCAGGTTCACCGAACTCTTCGAGAGTCCCCGATTTCGAATTGAGCGGCGGCTTTGCCGAGGCGCTGGAATGCACGTCGCCTATTTCGTCTCTCTGCCTCTTTGGGTGGGTTGTCCCAGTAGATGGGTACAGGATGGATGAGGGTTCTCTCATCGGTTGGTGCGTTAGGGGGAAGTGCCGCAAAGTGCAAGGCCTCTACCCAGTAGTACCATGGCGGCATGGCGCTGAGCGCAGAGAAGCTGTTGCATGTTTGGATGTGCGAAAGCGTCTTTGGGCTCTTCCAACCTTTCCGAGCAAATTTGTGCTTCGGTTAGATCCAGCTCTCTTCATCGTCTCTTTCAGAGTCGGTGTGCAGCGGTGGGTTGGAGAGGAGGGATTTTAGAAGTATACGGACATCGGAGAGCACTGCGAAGTGGTCTAAGAAATCGGATGTGAGTGCTGTTGTGCGGAACCGGGATCCGGGATGTAGTACGGTGCGCGAGATGGTGACGTGGTATATTGCGGACCATGCACGTTCGTCTCTATCAGATCGGCGTGTCGCGGGGCTGTACGAGTGCGAGTAGTTCCAAAAGCACATTCCTGTGGAGTTGGCCAGGCAATCTAGGGCTACGCTGTTGAAGACTCTGCCAAAATTGCGCCATACAGTAGCAGACGTCATGTTGAAATCACCCATCATTATGGTGGTGTCTTGGGTTTCTTTCCTGGGGTTTTCTACTGTATGAAGGAGCCTCCTCCATGAGTCACACGTCCTACCACCGGAGTACAGTAAAACGCCCCGATCGCTGTGCATACCCCAGTCGGCGATGTAAGTATTAACTGCTAGAGTTGTTTTCCTGGGACTGTGTGTGTCACCACACATAGTGCGGTCAGGTCTGTGCGTCCTAGCATCGCCGCCGCCCCATTTACGATGCTTCCTATTTCCTTTGGCCGGGTGCCGAATTACCTGTACTCCGGGACAGAAATGCCGTTGAGGCTTAGAGCGCCAAGAAAGCCGGTCGGTGTGGGATGAGCCAGAGTCGGATGTCCGGGAGAGACTCCTTGGCTCTGCGAACCTTCCATGTTGCTAATCGGGACGTGAGCGCATGCTCGATGGTCAGGAGGGTGCATGGGAGATTTGTGGATCATCTGTGAGGAGGGTGCCTGGTGGCTGGGTTCCGCTAGATCATTCGTACCGAGGTATGACAGGATGAGAGAGCACCGAGCAGTGGGCGCCACGCCAAATTCCTTCGTCGTGGTTTCCAATGCTCATATCGGACAGAGAGACCCCTGGGCGGGTGGGGTGGTCCATGTGACGAACTTGGGGCTCTAGAGTGTGGTACCTAATCATTTGCCAGAGAGCAGATACGCGGGACACGTAGCAGAACAAGCTGAATGACGCAACGGTGCTGTTTATGGGTGGCACCAGAGCTGCACCACGGGTGAAAGTGCGCAGGATGTTGGCGTACGTGGTGTTCGCAGGGTTGGATTTGAGTGCGTGAACCCGAGTGGTCGGGGTTGATGAGAAGCCTTCTTTTGAGTCCAAAGATCTGAAGATCATCAGGAGCTTAGGGTGGACTCTGCGGCTGGATTGTTTTCGAAAGTGCTGTTGTGGTTGGTAGCCCGGGGCTTGTTTGGAGGGCCTCTTGTCAGCAGGGGAGTGGTGCGGTTTAACGGGGGTCTTCTTCATTGAGCCCATGGTTTGGAGTCTAACGCTGACCCGGGCGATTTTGGTCTGGTACCACGCCTTAGCCTACATGGCGCGAGAGCATCGAAACGCGTTGGCCCAGTGTTTTTGAGAGGTACGGAGCTGCTGTGCAACAGTACGCCTGCGGGATTCATGAATAGATTGCGGAGGGGGTCTGGGGTTGGGCTTGTATTGCGCGTTACTGCGGGAGGTGGGTGTACCTCAGTTTTCCCATAGTCGTGATGAGGATCTCTCGGGCGTCGGTGCTGTCGAGGAACGCGCAGATGTCCGACGAGACAAACGAGATG
>JAUBNZ010000952.1:0-13437 GCA_032355485.1 Bonnemaisonia californica
GATGTCAATAGGGCTCGGGCGCATCCGTGCCCGCGTCCGCAGTAACAGGTTCTGCAGTAGCGATGGCATGGGAGGTCCCCCGTTGGGTTCTCCCCCGTCACGATTAACGGAAGACGCATTAGGAACCGCCGCCGAAGAGGCGACGGTTAAGACGATTGGCTCGCTAGGGGGCGCCGCGAGCTTCTACCCATCTCTGTGCAGAAGCTCGGCAGGCGCCTGAGGAACATGGGTAGGACCCCCCGGTGAGGACGTCGGCTGATCTGACACCCCCCGCTAGTCGACGCTCTAGACTCCTTCCAACAGCTGGAAAGGAGGCCGGAATCTGTCGGCGCGGGGACGGAAGGAATCGTCGGCACGGGGGCGGAAGTATTCGTCGGCACGGGGGCGGAAGGAGTCTTCATATCGATTGGCTCGCCAGGGGGCGCTGCAAACTTCTTCCCATCACTGGGCGAAAGTTCGGCAGGCGCCAGCGGAGCGGAGGTGGGATCCCTCGCTAGCGACGTCGGCTGGGCTGACACACCGCCGCAGGTTGACGCCCTGACCTCCTTCCTATCGCTGGGGAGGAGGCCGGAAGTCTTCGGTACAGCGGCGGCAGGAAGCGAAGGATAAGTGCTCGCGGAAGAGGACTTGACGCGGTGGAAAGAATACGATGGGACGATGAGGGAAAATGATCGAGGTCGACTGTTGGAGAGGCAAGTATAATGGAGGATGGACGGGATGAGTCATGGGTTTTCTATTAGGACTCGCGAGACACGCTCAACTACCTATCAAGGGGCGGCACTCAGACCTTCCTCAAGGGAAGGCCTGAGGGTCCATTCTATGACTATCGGTGAGAGGGACGCTCACTATTGAGAGGTCGGCTATGCAATACCATGCCATGCTGGCATGATACTACCGGCTCCTCATCCCCCCAAGCTACTATGAGGGCCCCGGCCCAAGCGTAATCACCGCTTTTCCAGATTGGGCACGTGCCCGCGCTCATGGAAAAACTGCGTAATTCTACGGATAAAAAATATGGTTTTTTTATTTTCTGGAAACACACGTGTACCTGTGAGGGTACACATTTGTCCGATAACTATGAATCTAATCCGGCTCGGTGAGGACCACCGAGCTTTGGGTCACCCCGTGTCCACGTGTACCCTACGTGTACACGTGGCCACGTGAAGTCGGCCGGCAATTGGCGGCGTCCCTGAGGGGCACTACAGTGCCCCGGACGCAAAGCCGCCGGACTTGACCCCACACTTGTACCCGCCAGGGGGCATATGTGCCTACAGCTTTAGGCCCACTCCGGCCAGGTGAGGACCACCGTGCTCCGGATGACCGCGTGTCCACGTGTGCCCCCGAGGGCAAACGTAGATGCGCATGACCAGCGAGAGGACCCCTACTTGTACCCACAGGGTCATTCCTCTGGCCCGGTGCAGTACTCACTGGGTCTAACACCCTGTAGCAGCACCGCTGCCACCCCTGCCAATGGGCAGCTGCCATCGCAGGCAGCCGCCCATTACAGTACTGTCGCTGACCATCCACGGGCCAACACCCCCGGAACCATCCATCTGCCACCCTCCGCAGGGGAGCAGATGGAGGTGCCCTGAGCCCCCCTGTAAGACTATGTTTAGAGTTGAGTGCCGGCCACCTGGCGGTACGTAGGGTAGATTTAGTAAGTCACATTACAGTAAATAGTGCGGTACAATTCTAGTATTTAAGGCTTAGCTAACTAGCTAACCTACCCACTAAAGGGACAACCGACACCTCCGGATTTGACCTTACAACTCAACCTGGATAAGAAGGCTCCTCGCCGTCTCCGACCACCTTCCCTCCGCAGGAAAGGAATCGATTCTATTTTCTCCGGCGTCGCTCTACGTTCCGTTTAGCTGCCTTGACCGCCCAAACTCGCATTCCGCGCGGCGTGCCACCCGTGGCACGTCGTTAGCTTCTGTCCGCCAGCCCCCCTCTTCCCCATTCACGCCCACTTCCGTGGCCGTGCACCGAAACCCGCAAACACCCTACCTTTCCCCCGGTCGAAAGGCAGGACGTTGGGCGATTTCTGGTAGTCCACCACCTCGACATCCTACTTTTCCTTAGCAGGAAATACAGGGCGAAGAGCAGCTACCTCAGGACTTCTCAGACCTGGAAGCGATAGATAGTTTCGCTCTCCCCGCCAACCGCTGCCGGCTACTAGGGACAATAGTAACCGGAGGGTGCTCAGGCACTTTTCTGTAAATAATACACTGGCAAGGCGCCAAACAAAGAGCGGGGTCGCCGCGACGTTGCAGACAGGATCCATTAAGGATACTTCTCTGACAAGTCGGTTTACGACGCTGAAACATTCCAGAGACTTTTAGGGTCACGCGAAAACGTTTTATATCTATCATGCGCACCCTTGAAGCCATAGATAAACATTTTCTGAGCGAAAAGACTACCGGATTGTTAGGCCTGACGAGCTACCAAAATGGGATTGCTGCGCTCCGGGTTCTGGCCTATGGATCCTCGACTGACTCATTAGATGAATATTTCTGCATGAGTGGGTCGACCGTTTCTAAAACGTTACACCATTTTACCATGGAAATGATTGCTGCCTATGGTCCTCTTTATCTGCGTCATCCCTCTTCTAGTGAAATTAGACGTATTCTCGCTCATTCAGAGCGACGGGGCTTTCCGGGTATGCGAGGAAGCTTTGATTGCTGCAAATGAGAGCTGTCGGGGATGCCTTCACCGACTTCCGGGGAGTGTCCGTACGGCAAAATAATCAAATCAGCGGAGGTTGTGCGGCAAGGAAAGGGAGGAGATTTCGCGAGACTGCGGCGTGTTTCGTCACAAATCTCCTGTGTACTGGGAGTTTTGGAGGGAAGATTTTTCGTGTTACCAATGAGCATTCAATAAGTGGATTGTCCAGGGTACCAAATAGCACAGAAACGGTACCTAATTATTGATGTTTCGTTTCGATTTTTAATTCGGAACCAAAACTTTGGTGATTTGGCCCGACCGGTCGGGATGTCATTCGAACCAAATCACCAAATTTTGGTAATTTGGTAATTTGATTCTACCGCTGGTGATTCCCTGACATACTGCAGACAGTAGTTCATATGCAGTATGAACATGCAGTAGTGACATATTGCAGACAGTAGCTCATATACAGTTGTGACCAGAGATGCATCCGGCGGGTATTTCCGCTTCTCTTCCCGGAACATAGCCCTTCTGGGTATGAGCCGGGAACGTTTTTGGGACTTTGCCCTTGTTCCGGGCGGACTTCGACCTCAAATAAATGAGAATACGTTCGGAAGCGGGCTGAAAAATGCGGTAATTTTCAGTTTCCGGGGCAGGATTAGGTGGTCAAAACGGCTGTACAGTGACGATAGAGCTGGGTATCAGTTGAAACTTATCCAGTCTGAACCGGAGTGGAGCGCCTAAATATATTACTTTATTTTCTCAAACCAGAATTTAAATTTTGCAAATAAGAAATATCAATAAATCAATAAACCAAATCTGTTTCAAACATCTGCTTCAAGCATTGGTTCAAGAATATGAATACACTAAATACTGAGAACCACTCTAACGAAATGGCGCGTATGCAAAGCGCCTATAACCTTATTGGCTCAGGCTTTCGCAAAAGTTCGCGTTTCTATTTGTTTGCACATCGCGAATTCGAATTTTCAAATTTGTACCGCGATACTTTTTGGACGATTCTAATTTTGCGCCATGTTTTACAAAATTAAAATCAGAATAGGGATGCACTGTGGATATCTTCGAAACCAAATTCAGTACAAAATATTGGTATTCAATTATGGTAAATAAGTTGATAATAGATTTGTAGCAAGCAATAATATGAACTGTAAATATAATGAATACGTGCGGGGAGGTTATCGAAATAAGAAATGCATCATACTTATGTACAACAATAAATATGATATTACTGATCATTGAGCTACGCATACCGAACTACTTCTACAAGACAGTAATGGGTGAACCACGCCGTTAAGTCAAAGGCCAATAATGTGTTGGTAGAAACAATACCAGTGAATCTTTGTTCATCACATATCTCGTTCCTAAGTGTTGACTGGAGAATGACTAGATCCTCAATAGCCCGATGGGCTAGCCTAGTTCTGTGTGAGGTTAAAATACTGTTAAGAACACTAAAGCCTCATTCGCTTGCTACTGAAGATGCAACCGTAGCAAATACTCGCAGCGAAATGCAATAGGGATTTGAATAAACATTGGATTGACCAATCCAATACTTAGGAAAACCTATCCCTTGCAGTAGGAGCAGCTTGGTTGAAGAACTGAAATCATCTGTAAGATGATTCTGAAGCGATCTTTCTTCCTCTTGACTACCGTGGTCCATGAAATCCATAGCATACTCCAAGCTGAAGGATTGTTCTCCCAGGGAATGTTGCTTGATCGGGCTATTGTCAGAAACAGTATTCTGACTTGAGGAATTCTGGGAAGCCTTTCTCATGCCTTTATCGAACCTGTTAATAAAAGAACATCCTTTCTCTTTCACGCTAGAACGATCATCGGTTGGATTGATGAAGGTTAGTCCACGAAGTCCAGAGTGAAGAATAGAAGCCGCTACCCACAATGGATGTACTTCGAACCTCTGAAGTTCCTTCAAAACAGCAGAGCAAAGATCTTGGGTGCATCGGTGTGGAACTTCGAAGTTTGTTCCCTGTACTATGCCACTGCAGATGCGCCTCAGTTGCATCTTCAAATGTTCCAGCATGGGTAGACCGAGGTGGATGGTGGGTTGTGATGAATCCTCTGCCTTTGTTTGCATATGGCATACAGGACCAAATGCGCAAACGATTGCCTCCAGACCCGGATACAGCACTGCTCCGACGTCTCTGCCCCCCTTCAACAAACCCGAGAATGCAGTTAGAGAAGCATCGCATCTTTTCGGGAGTTAATCTGACCTACTAGTTCCGCAGACTTCAAGAATCTCCTGACACCAGCGTGAGTAGATCTAAATCTTGTTTCAACTTCCTGTATGAGCGAATAACCCTTGGGAAGGTCGCTATTCCAGTTTCCGTGCTTGAATACCCTCATAATAGTCTTCACACGGGCAAGGTCCTCCGCGATGCGACTCTGCTCCCCTTGTTGGTCTTCAATCGTGTGCTTCATGGCCGCGTTGAGCTGAGGCGAGATACAAGCCATCCAGGTCTCTGAAAGAGCAACTCTTTTACTCGACGTACAGGCTCCGACAATAGCCGAAATGGTTTTAGCGCAGTCAGCCACAAAGGTAAGTTTTCCGGGGAACGTATTGAAGGCAACACCGTAACTGTTCCGTAGAGTCATGTCCAGGAAATCGTGCAAGACAGAAACCGATGCAACATCTCTGTAGGACTGTATTAAAAGTAGCTTAGAAACGAGTGAGACACTTCGGATACCAGAGAGAACATCGATGTAGCCGAGACGGAAGTAGTGTGTTACAAAGTCGTAGTACTTCACAACGGTCTTATCTTGCTTCATACCGTCACAAGTGATCCCCTAACGTTGAGGAGAACGTCCTCGAGTTCGCTCGATATGAAATATTGGCGCTTGGATTCAGCCATTCTTCTAAGTCCTTCTGCGACGCCAGTTTGGGATAGAAGCAGATCAGCTACATCCACTTGTCTGCCAATGGGGACTTCCTGCCCAGCTTCGAAAAGCGCTTGGGCGAAGATCATCATGCCAGGCTTGTGATGCGTGCAACTCAACGGTAAGATACACTGAAGAACGGAATGAACAGCGCCATCGATAACCTTGGACTTCTCTCCTTGGCTCAACCGTAAGGGAGCAAAAAAAGCTTCATCGCGTGATACTTCATGGATTTTCGAATTCCTCACGAGGGATGAGGTTCCGCCCTTGCTGTTATCGAACGATCGAACGGCGTTGGGGATCGAACATACTCCAGAGAAGGCGTAGCTGTAAAAAAGCCAACCAGCGTCCAGGAAATAGTTGGCATAACGTAGGATGTGGTAGGATTCATAGGCTTTCGAACGTATCTTTGAATTGCTTTGTCGGAACCGTGTACATGATACAAGTTGAAAGGCTCCTTTTTCACCCTTGATCAAGCTCTCCACCATGTTAACTGCTTTGGACTTGTCCAAAATCTTCGAGACGGGGCGAGATGGAGATGGAACGGGTGTTTCGGGATGGGAAACATTTGAGGGTCGCTGAATCCTGCTTTCTTGAAAACTCCTGGATCAGAGTGATGAACGGAATTGCGTGTTCGTGGACTGGGGGGTTGGTGACGAAGGCTTCGTGGTTAATCTCACTGGAGGCATGGCCATGATGAGTGGGATGTGGTTTCAGTGGTTGGTGCATCAAGGGATTCTGGGTTCTATACGTTACGAAGCCTATACATCCGTTCTATATATGTGATTGTTTCAAGTCTATGGTTTTCAAAGAAACGGCCATATGATTCCGTAACGGCTTTAGTTTGCAACAGTATAATTCTATGGTATCGGTTAAAGCGATGAATTGAACATATGGGGCAGTTTTAGACGATATCCTTCTTGCGAAAACTGTTATTAGGATTCTCTATAAATACCGTTGGTGATGTTCCCGAAAGGCCATATCGGTCTGTTTGGTGTATGTTGACCTATTTTAAGCAGTTCTCGGGTATTTCATCCCGTAATATGGTCGGATGACCCAGATTTTGAAACGAATAATGTATATTGTTCTAACGTTCTAGGACAGAACAGCTTTCATCCGGATCCATACAGGTCTATACAAACTACTGCTTATAGTTCGAACTGTCCGAGCCTTTCCGTGTCTGAAAAAGAATGTACTGGTGTAGAATCGTACTGGAGGCTCTGGCAGCTGGACCAACGCGGCTTAGTGTGTACGTTTACCCATCTGAAACAGCACCGGGCTGGATTCCAGCATGGAAGGTTGTTGTAACGGGCGTCTTTCGGATATGCACTGTTGCATCTGTTCCGGTCACCAGTCTTTACAGTACTAAAAATGTGTGGATGCGGACGGTGTGCGAGCCTAATTTTCGAATAACATTTTGAGTTCGGGCATTCAAAAGACCGCCCGCGTGCAACTCTAGTTGTGACATAATACAGATACAGCAGTGACGTAGATACATATACTACTTCCAGTACTGCCACCTCCAGGCATACAGTGCCCCCTCATCCGCCATACAGTACTTACAGTACTGCTATCTCCAGGCATACTGTTCCCTCCACGTCCGCCACGCTGAGGCCCCTATGCGTCTACCTCCCTGCCGCCTCCACGCCCCTTCCATGCCCCTGCCATTCCCCTTCCGTGCCCCTTTTCAGACCCTTTCCAGCCGCCTCCCTTCTGTCTCTCTTCTATCTCCCTGTTGTTTCCCTGTCGCCAAGGCCATCTGCTGCCAATAGGTCCATCCCGCGGTCCGCCTCCCTACCCTCTCTCTCTCCCCATGGCCCTCGGCCCAGT
Organism: Bonnemaisonia californica; assembly: GCA_032355485.1. Lineage (NCBI taxonomy): Eukaryota > Rhodophyta > Florideophyceae > Bonnemaisoniales > Bonnemaisoniaceae > Bonnemaisonia > Bonnemaisonia californica. The sequence continues at coordinate 7,402 of JAUBNZ010000952.1, forward strand.
CCGTGGGTCGTCAAACAATGGCCAATGAGAGCACGGTAATTAGGATATTTCACTTGCGGTGAAGTGAGTGACCAACGGGAACACGTTGTCTTGGGTCATTAGGCAATGAGCGCGCGTGTAGACACGAAGACACTGCAAGACAGAGCGTGATTCTTGTTAGGTTGCTACGATTGGTCGAAACCCGGGCTCCGTCCATGGACATCATTGTGCGGCAGGGGAGCCGGCGGAGGCCCAGTTTTGGGAAAATAAAAATTTGCCAATGGGAGGGCAAAGTGGGAGATAATGACTGACAGACAGACCGCGATCTTAGTAAGGGGCGACGAACGACGACGATTGTAACGTTTAACCAGCTGGTACCTCCGGGCCGTTCCAGCGCATAATCTGTAGGCGGTCCCGGCCATTGTAACATTACAACGGCCCGGGACACACATGTATACACAATGCTGTGCACCTTTACTTCTTCCATGATTTCTTCAGGACCGACACTATTTCCTTATGATAACGGACATGCACGGAAGGGTGTTCGACAGCGAGACACGAGGTGGTTTCGTCTACCAACCGTATATATATTTATATGTCTGACATTCCCTGACCCGACCGATCGAGCTGCAATAGCTTGCAACCGCAATCGATTGTTTACCAAGAAACAAACCATCAGGCCGGGACCCGATCCCGTACGAGGCCATCCACGGACTAGCCGACTTCAATAACCTGTACACACCTCACCCTGCAACAAACTCACTTCTCCGCATGTTCAACGACATACTCCGGAGCAGAGAAGTTCCCCAGATCTTGCGCCAGATTATAATCGTCCCGATCCCAAAGAAGCCACGCACCACAGGCCGTAACGAGCACAGAGGGACCGCACTTATGGGAACTGGTCTTCAACTACTCCTATCGATAATTGCAAGGCGGTTTAGTGCTCATGTCGATTCGCAGAATTTATTTATTCCGGAGCAACTCGGTTTTCGCACCGGAAGAGAATGCCCGGAGCAATCACTGGTGCTACAGGAATTAATTCACCAGAGAAGAAACGAGGGGAACATAACCTTCCTAGGATTTGTCGACATCCGCAAAGTGTTCGATAGCATCCCTCAGTCAGCGCTTCTATACAAGCTTCGCCGCGCGTGACTCCCGGAACCAATCCTCCGTGTTATTCAATCGGTCCTACGCCACCACCTCATCTCAGTACGCACTCCCGACGGAGACGCACCTCCCTTTTGTACGGAATTGGGGAACTTCAAGGTAGCACTGGCTCCGCGGTGTACTTCGGGGTCTATATAAACGATATACTGGACCGGCTGGAGGAGGAGAGCCTCGGGGTCTCTGTCCCCTCCCTTGACAGCGCCAAACCCGGCTGCATACAGCCACCATTTCTCCCGCTTAAATCCGCAAGAAGGGGGATAAACCCAGGGCTCCTCATCGTTGTTGACGTCGCCGTCCTGGCAGATAGCATCGCGATGCTCCGCCGACAATTCCGCCACCTTAGTGCTTGGGCCAAATTATGGGGACTGCAATTTGGCATCCGCAAGTGCATAGTCCTCTCCGTTTCCCCAAGAAACTCGGCACCGTTCACATCGCAACCAGTCGTCCGCCTTTCGGGCACATCTGTAACATGGGTCCATTCCTACTCTTATCTTGGAACGGATGTAACCTGCGACCTATCCGCTACCCAAGAGGTCCTTAACCGCCTCACAAAGGCCTCTCCGGCCCTCTCTGGTTTGTCTCCCACGTTCCTAACGCAGCGACGGCTCTCACTCAGATCGAAGCTCACCGTACTATTTGCAGTGGTGGCTACCACCGCCCTCTGGGGCGTCGAAATATGGCTGCTTAACAGAGCCACCGTTGAGAAAATCCAACGCCTCCTAGACCAAAGTGTTCGGAAGTGCCTCGATCTGTCCACCTGGGGTACATCCGCAACAGCACGGAGACTAGAGTCGCAACACCGCAGCATATTCATCATAGGCCACCACAGACAGACCCGGGAATTCACAGAATGGTCACGACAAGACCCTGACCATAGCTGGAAAACTGCCTTACTGGTGGCCGAACGTACACACCATCCACAACCACGAAACTTCCCAAAACTCCGCAACCACTCCGTCATTAGCAGAGAGCGCCAATGGTTCAAAGAATACCTCTCACTGGACATATTACAACCTGAACTCTCCGTCACATCTGTATATAACGACCTCGACACATTCCAACTCAACCGCCTCCGAAGCCATGCTCGGGCCGACACGGGCACCAAAACTGCCAATCGCTTAATTGAAATGGGCTTCTTTCAAGGCTGGGACCGCCAGGCACCACTACTCCACACCCCGAGCCACACCTCTCCAGGGAACTGCACCGCTATTCAGCACCGCATGGGTGGTTTTTGGACACTCCCACGCCGGTACCAAGCTAATGTACTCAGCGAGGAAGCACTAGTAAACCTTGAGATAATCAACCCGCTTTCTGAAGCCGCTCTCTTCTTTTGTGGGGGGCCATAGCAGAAAGAGTCATCCGAGCACCGCCTTGTCCAATGTGGGGCATGGGACCACTTCCGACCTAACTTTCGAGAACTCCTCGCCGAAGAGTGCTCACAGCGTAGAGCTGTGGAGTATGATAACCTACCCTTAGACAGAAGATGTGCCGTCCTGCTCGGAGGGACGTGGTCGGACTCGGAAACGAGCGCTCCGGCCGCTAATGTTACAGCAGTACAACGTACAGGAATGGGAGCAAGCAGCAGTCCACAATTCAAGAAGCACGTTTCGCACCCCTCAGTTCATGCAACTTTCAATAGCATTTGTATATTGATGTTGGAATTTCAAATATAGAATCTTCGCTGTCTGTAGATCCCGCGCTATTCCATGTTACTTTCAATTACAATTGGACTAATTGAAACGTGGACAGAGAGCAGATTGAGACCATTCGCTTGCTCCTCGCCGCCGTACGGTAGGACCGCTGTAGGTTGAGAAGATTATTGGATTCTCACCGCCCGAAGTCAATAGATCATCTGTATATCCATGGAACGACATCTCAGTTCCTACCTTTAACTGTTCGGCTCTTCGGAACTGGTGTGTTACGTAGAATCCCTGTGACTGGGAGATCACTGAGCGTCGATTTTCGCGTCTACTAAAAAAGAAATTTTGGGGAAGGATAGACAATGCAGCCCGAGATGACTTCAAACCATTGCAACCACTTTTTCCGAAGCAGAACACTGCCAATTTTCCCCGTTGTGATTGCACCAATTCGCTTTGACGATTTCGGTTCATTTGAGTTCATCCCGCTGTTTATCCATTACCGAGAAGTCGACAAAGAACCCACTTCAAACATGCAAGATATGGAACGTCAGTTTTTCACGGGCTTTGAAGGCGAATTCCAGTGTTCCAGAATGGCAGAGCCTCCTCTGGACAACATAACCTCTCCGCTCCCTTCTGGAAACATGGCGAGATTCAGCGTCAATGCAAGTGGTTCAAAGGAAAACATCACTGCAGGCAACCTGGAGGAAAACGACTCTGCAGGCGGCTCAGAAGCCATCTTGGGAAGGAATACAGTCACTGCTACAAAAGAAGGCATTGAATCGATAGACACATCAAAAAATACGGATGTTCCCAAAATCTTCATCCAATCCTCTGCCCCCTAGCAACGTCTTAATTTGAGGGAAGACTCTAGACGAAGTCTTTCCTCAAACGCTTGCTTGATGTACACTTGCCCGATTGAATCTTGTGGGAAATCGTTTCGGAAGCGCCACAAACTTTCAGACCACTTACGCACCCACACTAATGAGCATCCTTTTAGATGCACGGAGAAAGTTTGAACAAGGTCATTCAAATGGCGCAGCAGTTGGGTGAGTCATCGTAGTTCCCACCTTTACAAAAGGAGAAAGATGGCGGAAAAGATGAGAGGTATGGGGAATTCCAATCAAGTGATTGGGACGGTCCTGCTGCGAAAGGGAGCAATGTTGTCTTCACTTACAATTCAGGATGCTCCTACTGTGAAGACTACCACAGCTGATCCGAAGTGATATGTCCCTATTTTGGGAACGTGTGATATCCTATCAATCCAGCCCAGACCCTTGAGTCAGTACCAGTGCCTTACGGAAGGGGCCTAATCTACGTCTTTCAGCCAACTCCGGCACATATACTTTTCCCCGTCGCAAATGTGAACCCGTATTACATGTAGAAAACAACAAGAATCACAGCGTGAAGTGGAACCACCATATTCAAAACCTGTGAATGCCTTGTGTATTTCCTAACGCGCAGGCAATATGATTAGCCCATCTATATCTTGATGTAACCTAGACAAGGAGCTACCAATCCGGAATCTTTTTCTAACTATGGCGCATCCGGGTCGGAATGACAGCTACAATGAAACAATCCCTCTTGATCCATATTGTGCCAGTATGTAGCTTTCCTTATCCTACGCAGGAAAGGCTTCCTCCCTGCCCCACAGGCTTCAAAACATATATCCTTCTACGAGCGGTTTCTCTTAACTTGTTTACTCACATATCCAACCCCGACATGTGCTTCAGAAGTTATTGCAGCTAGAAGCTAGCCGACTGGACTCATCCAATATTAGTACAGACAATAGATATAATCATGGCGAATTATCCTCCGAACGATGGAGACCGCTCCCAAACCCAGGATAGTATAACGTTAGGTACACAGACCAGTAGCAAACAAGCCAGATTACTTCCTCAAATGCAATAAAAGGAACAATGTAGGTAGTCCATGCCTCCTCTAGATCTTACTAATGAATAATCTGGCCTCTTACCAAAGCATTTCCAGTCCTTTTAATCCATTTTGTTCTCCTACTCAGTTTACACAGGTAAAAGATGTGCTCAACTGAACTGAGTCCAAAACAAACGCAGCATGAGCCGGGTCATTAAGAAATGGGCCTCAGTATTTGCCCCGTTGTCATATGTTTCTTGGAAAACTTCTTGATACCAAGATCCCATTTGTTTCTACCCTTCTGTTCCTATTTGTATACACAAGATTCAGGACAATTTGCCCTCTGCCAATTCTTACATTCTTTACATCATTGGGAACATATCATTTGGGACACATTTCATACCATGTCATTCAAACATCCCAGAAAAGCAGCGTAGAATGGCGGTGTCACTGATCTCGATTTTTATTCGGAACACATGCACGCAGAATTCGGGAGTTGTTGCCAGCCAGCTTGATCCCCCTCCTATTGCACCCCGCCCTCCTCCCCATGTTCATTCCTAGCTTTGTTCAAAGTAACTGGTGTTTAGGTCGGAGTGTTGGGGCTTTAGCTTTCGTAACTCATCAGTGCTGAACACTCGAACTCCTACTTTGCGACTTATACTGCTAGCTAGGCTATACCTCTCCCTTCTCTCCACTCATGTTGTAATCATCTAGATTACATTGCTCCCTGCTGTAGTGCATGCGTTGCAGCACTCTCCAAGAATAAAAACAGAAGTAAGTGCAAACCAGTTGCTAAACTATTTCATGTTAATACAGTAATGCACATAATGCAATACTGCACCGTAATAATCACCCGCCGTGCAGGTAATGAGGACAGACTTTGTGTCACTTAATTCGTTGTCCAGACTGCTATATCTAACAACTTCTAGCATTCCTGCCATTCCTATTTATACTACTGTAATAAACGGTTGCTGGAAATGGAGAATCCTCTCCGCTGACATTAATGCAATCCGAATATCATTTACATATGGCTGATAATGCAATAGTTGCCGATAACGCAACAGTAAGAGAGATTGCGTTACTTTAAATCTGCCCTTTGATAATTACTACCTTGGGTGGTAAGCCTTGATTCACTTGCTATCCACATTTGTGCTTCCCCTTTAGGACACTTCCTGTCCCCTGATACTTAATACTGTAGCAGCCTTCCAATTAGGCTCTTATCGCCTACTTCATAACTAACTTTAAGCTACGAGAAATCTCTCTACACTAGTAAACTTCCTGAGGCCCGGAACCACTGCCTTCAACACGGGTATACGTACGGGTAACATACGTATACTTGAGATAGAGTACATCTACTGTATAGCGCAGATTCTACACTTGC
>JAUBNZ010000953.1:0-13437 GCA_032355485.1 Bonnemaisonia californica
AAAGATAGGGTGCTTGGGGGTTTCGGTCCACGGCCACGGAAGTGGTCGTGCAGGGGGGGAAGGAGGGTGGTGACGGACAGGAGGTAACGACGTGCAACGTGTGGCACGCCGCGCGGATGGCTATTTTGGGCGGCCAAGCACCGCTGAACGGTACGTAGAGCAACCCCAGAGCTAACAGAACGGAAGCCTTTCCTGCGGAAGAAAGGTGGTCGGGGATGGCCTGGAGCGTTCTATTCCAAGTTGAGTTTTACCGTCAAATCCGGAGGTCTCGGTTGCCTCTTTAGTGGGTTGGATAGCTAGTTAGATAAGCCTTAAATACTATAATTTTACTCCACTACTTTCAGTAAAATTCTAATACTATCGGCCCAATGTACCGCCAGGTGGCCGGTACTCAGGTGTACACATAGGCTTACAGAGGTGCTCATATCACCTCCATCTGCTCCCCTGCCGAGGGTGACAGATGGATGGTTTCGGGGGTGTCGGCCCGTGGAGGGTCGGCGGCGGTACTGTAATGGGCAGCTGCCAGCCATGGAAGCTGCCCATTTGCAGGTGTGGCAGAGGTGCTGCACCGGGTGGTCATACCCAGTGAGTACTGCAGCGGGGCAGAGGTATGAGCCTGTGAGTGCAGGTGGGGGTCCTCGGTAGACACACGTGCCCCTTGGCGGGTATACGTACGGGGCCAGGTCCGGCGGCTCTGCGTCCGGGGCACTGTAGTGCCCCTCAGGGACGCCGCCAATTTATACCGGCCAACCCCGCATGGCCACGGGGAGATCCGAAGCTCGGTGGTCCTCACTGAGCCGGATTAGATCCATAGTTAATCGGAGACCATGGTACCTTCACAGGTACACGTGTGTTTGCAAGAAATAAACAAATCATAGTTGGTATCCGTAGAATTATACCCGGCTCATGGCCCGTGTAGTAACTTAGGGGGACGAAGAAGCAGTAGTATCATTCCAGCATGGCATGGTTCTACATGGCGCCCCTCAAAGCTGAGTGTCCCGCTCAACGATAGTCATTAAATGGCCCCTAAGCCCTTCCCTTGAGGAAGGTCTGAGTGGCGCCCCTGGATAGGTATTTTAGCGTATCTCGCGAGTCCCAAAAGAAGACCATCACTCATCTCGTCCATCCTTCCTTATACCTTTCTCCCCACCTGTCGACCTCAATCACATTTTTCCTTATCGTCCCATCCTATTCTTCCTACGACTTCATGTCCCCTTCTGCGAGAACTGATCTTTTCCTTCCTACCGCCCCCGCCCGACAACTTCTGGCCTCCTCCCCAGCAATGGGAAGGAGTTCGGGCCGTCAACCTGTGGGTTGTGTCTGCCCAGCCGGAATCTTCGGCGGGGGATCCCTCCCTCGCTCCGCTGGTGCCGGCCGAGCCTCTGGCCAGCAATGGGAAGAAGTCCGCGGAGCCCACTGGCGAGCCAACCGACTTGACCAATCTTTCCGCCCTCCTTCCGGCGAGTCCGTCCACTCTCATGACGACGAATCCTTCCGTCCCCGTGCCCACGTCTTCCGGTCTCCTCTCCAGCGATTGGAAGGAATCTGGAGCATCAACGCGCGGGGGTGCGGCGGCTCAGCCGGTGTCCTCATCAGGGGTTCATATCCCCGTCCTTCTGGCGCCTGCAAAGCTTCTGGCCAGCGATGGGAAGAAGTTCGCCGTGCCCCCTAGCGAGCCAATCGATTTAATCGCTGCCACTCCGGGAGCGGTTCCCAATAATTCTTCCGTAAATCGTGACGGTGGAGAGCCTCGCGGGGGAACTCCGATGCCAACGCTACTGCGGCACCCGTTACTGCGGAAGCGGGCGTAGATACGCTCGACCATATGGAAATCTTTGTCGAACTCACCACACCGGTGGGTGTGCGCGACGAGCCTGGTCCACCGCTCCCTAGTCACGACGGGCTCGCCGAGGACTACGAGAGGGACCGCTACAGCCATAGTAAGTTTGCTGAGTGGGCACTGTTGTCCTGTGAGGGTCAACAAGAGGACATGTCCGTGCTTGCGCGTCTCGCTCAGCGAGACGCCCACTCTGCAAGCTAGTTATGGTCCGGATTGTTTCTCATCCTGGATCCCGTAGGGAGGATCTCACAGGGATGCAATGCGTACGTACGTACCTCCACTATCAGTGTGACGCGGAGTACGTCGAATGCATGCAGGCCACGCTCTTCGACAGGCCTCTCGAAAGCATGCGGGAAGAGCTGGTGCCGATGTTAAAGTGCGGGAGCTTTGTCAATCCCTTCTTCGCGCCTCTGTTTAGGTGCCAGAATTACGACCTGATGCACGCACGTGCCCTGACCCGCCAGCATCAGTGTCTCCTTTCGGCGGAGGACTTCGGCATCTATGCCCGTAAGGCGAAGAGGAACTCCCGAGTCCCTAGAGACCTGCGTCTCCCTCCGGAGGAGTTCGCACTGCTCCCATCCTTTTGGTTTCGAGCAACGGCTCTTCCGGATGACCTAATCTACCCAGACCCCCTGCCTTGCTCTATTTTGCAAAGTCAGCGGGTGAGGCACTCGCCAGTCCTATTGTGCTACAGATGTTCTATCTAGTCCTCAACCTGGAGCGAGGGATTCAAATGAGTATGGCTCTCCACGCAGAGACCCATTTCTACAGAACCGTGCCGGTGGATTCTGTTTCTCGCTGGGAGCAAATCCTCCAGAGTATAGCTCGGTTTGAACCGCTGTCAACCTTTCCAGGATTTCTGACTTCGGGAAGCCTGGAGTGGGAGACCGTGCAGGCGATTGTTCATAAAGCCATGGCTGGCAATCGTCCCGAATATCAGTTCCGCCTTCGCGAGGAATAATCGTCAAATCTGTTGCTCCAGGATGGTCAGAGGATCCCTTATGTGACCCCAGGGGAGCGTGTACCACCCACGAGGGAGGTGCTCGTTCCTCGGGGTGTTGGGCGCCCAGTGGCTCCCTGTTTTGATCTCGGAGCGGTAAGGAGGGGGCAGGCCTTCCGCCAAGCAGAAGGTCGGTCCCAAGTCGCCACGTTTCGGTCCTACCCGCGCGAGGGGCGACGTTGGCCCCCGAGGGCGAACGGGCAGCCCCCCGCAGAATCCCTACCACAACCCTCGGAGTTAAAGTGGATCGAGAAGGTGAGGGAACTCACCTAAGTTGTATCCTTTAGGGTGAACAGCCACTAGGAAGGCCTGTTCCCCAAGGGGAACATTGGGGCTTTCCGTGGGCGGGCCCTCGGCCCGCTGGGTATGATTCTCAGCCGAGCTCAGAGGGCCGATGAGGGGTTCAGGGAGAATTAGGCCGTCGCCCAGGGGGCTTCGAGAAGGCACTCGAGGAGGCCAATCATTGGGAGGCTCAGATTGTCAAGACGGACACTGCCTGTCACGAAGAGTGCTAAACCCGCCGCAAGGCTGATGCAACACTGTCTGCCGCACGTCGGGAGCTCCGGAAGCTTCGTGATGGTTCACGAAACACCCGTCGGAGGTTGGACGGAGCGGGGCCTTCGCACCGTGCAGGGGCGAAGGTCTGGCTCCCGTGCCTGACTGGACGGACGATTTCGACCCGGCAAAGGACCTCCTCTCTGCGGTGCTGCCTCGCTGCCAACGCTATCTTGGGGTTGCCGGAAAGGCACCCTATTTCGTCTCCCTCCCGTTGACAATCGTTCAATAAAACGACCTTTTCCATCGGCCCTCCCCATCCATGCTGCGCCTTGTGGCCTATAGCCCTGCAGGTCTCAGCGGGATACACTACCGTGCGAACGATAGCCTCCCGTGCGGAGCGGCGGCGTGTCGTGGTCTATCCAGGTTCCGGTGCCGTGTACCGTACGGACAGTCCGTACCCCGGGTGCTATGTGGGACACAATGACCCTTCGGGACACAATGACCCTTCGAGCCACAATGACCCTTCGGGCCCCGTGTCAGCCCCTTTGGGTGGTGGATACTGTGTCGTTTGCATGGGTAGGAATTAAAAAAGTTTATAAAATTTCGAAAATTTTATAATTTCTGAATTTTCCTGTTCGGGCGCGTGGCTCCGTGGTCTGTTCGTGGGTACTGTACGCGCATTTCAGGGCACCCCTCCCTCGTTCGTTATAGAGAGTGGTACCATTGCCACTACTCGGTCCCTCTAGAGGGTGTACCGTGTGTGGGGGATGGGGTACGGCACGTAACCTGAGGTTACTTGTCTTTTCATCCCCTTCCTGTCCGTTTCGGTCCTAGGGTGGGATTCCTTACAAGTGTATCCAACCTTAAGGGGTTTTTGGTGCCTTTTCGTGACGAGTGGCAGGTACCCCCCTCATGAGTACCTGGCACTGGTCTCGGGATTTATTCCAGGTGTTCCCAGTTGTTCACTGGCCACAGTCAAGCCGGCCGCAGGCCTTCCATTTATCGGAAGGTCTGGGTCAGGGCCGATTTTATTTTTTCCGGGGGGATCTCAGGCGGGGCCCGCTCCTCAAAAGCAGACTTCCCGACAGCCACTTGGGTCGGACGTGTGCCTGAGGAAGTGGGTCTCACTCTGTGTAACCTCCCGTGGCTCCCTCTTGTGAGGAGTCCGCGGGATCCGCGCCGCCCTGGGAAGGGTCACAGATCCGCGTAGACTCTTGTTCCCGAGCCTCCTGGAAATTGGCGCGTCTCTCCTTCCTGCGGAGAGATGCCTCAGACATGCCTACTAAATGAGGGGGAGCCACCTTGGGCCGTCCCAGTAGGGGAAGATCCATGGTTTCCCTTCATTCGCATGGGGTATCCTTTCGTGGGCCTCGCGTCTGTCCGGGCGCTTGCAGCTTTGCGTGTGTCGGGGGGTGGAGGTTACCGTGTTTGGGTAGACAGTGGTGCGTCTCCTCCCCACCAGTTCAGGGGATACACGACTATTCCCTGCCTGTTCCTTGTCGAGGTACTCGGATCTTCCGCCACGCAGAAGGTCCGTAGAGCCTCTCAACTAATGGGCAAGCGCTTCCGGTCTCCGGTCACCTTGGGATTCACGCGGCTTGATAAGCGTTCGGGGGTCATTTAACGTGAACCGGCTTCTACTGAGAGCGGCGCGTCTTCTTCCTCTTCAGGGAGAAGCGCGACACCAGCTCCTCCGGGATGTTGCCTCGCAGCGTCCAGATGGGCTCCGCATATCCAGCCCACTTAACTTCGAAACATTCTAATCCCTCTTCCGTATCATCCTTATCGCAGGCAAGCTGCTCTTCGACCACATATTCCTCTTCATCGGGGGGCTTGAGCTCTACGGTTGGTTCCCCCTCGCGGAAGCAGCTGTAGGTGAGCCTTGAGCTTCAGCGCTGCTACCTCCCACCCCTGATACCCTTCTTCCAGGCTGCGTGGCCAACGGAGGAGGGGGAGAGGTCGGGTGGCGTAGGTGCGATGGTTACGCGGTCTATCCCGACCCTCTTCACCACACCGTCGCGATCGATCGTGACGGTGCGGCGAGAGGCCTTGATGTCCTTGTACGGTTCTTGTGCCAGCGGTTCCAACTTGGTCTTCGGGATCCAAGGCATATCCGGGAAGACCCAGTCGCCTTCCTGGAGCAACCGGTAGCTCTCCCGCACACGTCTGTCGAAGTCACGCTTGTAGCGTTCCTGCGCTTGCGTGAGTCGCAAGTATGCTTCCTCAATCGACGATGACAGGCGACGGAGGAAGTCCGACTTCGCCCTCGAATCTTGTCTTGCCCTTCGCCGAACCGATTGATTCAAGGAGAACTCAGGAGGGGGCCAACTCAGCACCAACTCGAATGGTGTTGTGCCGGTCGACCAATGGACATCGATGTTGTATGCGTACGCTGGCACATACGCATACAAATCCCAGTCATCATGGTTTTCAATGACGTAGTTGCGTAGCATATTGAGTATAGTTCTGTTGAACCGCTCAACTTGCCCGTTGGTCTGCGGATGGTACGCCGTTGTGAACAAGTTGTTGGTGCCGAGTTCCAAGCAGATTGCTTGGACCAATTTAGCGCTGAAATTTGGGCCGTTGTCTGACAACAACGTCTTTGGTCGTCCGTACTTGTATGCCCAATGAGTACACAAGGCGACCGCCACGTGATACACGGTTATCGTTCGCATAGGGATTGCCTGTTTCAGCTTGCTGAACCTGCAGGAGATAATGAGCAGATAATCATTACTTTTCTTGGACTTGGGAAATGGCCCGAAGATGTCGATCGCCACATCCTCGAGGAGCTTCGTTGCTGGGGAAACCTTAAGCGTTGCGGACCGCTTGCGTAGTTGCAAGCGGTTCCGTGCCCATGAGCTTCACTTTACCACCGTGGCTGCTACATCGGCAGCCATCGCAGGCCAGTCGTACGTTTGATGTTAGGTCTCGTACATCCTGGGCTGTTCTGGATTACCTGGTATTACACTGCGATGTATCATAGCCAGGAGGCAGGGACGGAGCTTCTTCGGTAAAACCATCTGAATGGATACATCCAGAAGGGCGCGCCGAAGAAGCAATCATTCCTCGTCCTCGAAGAAGGCGGAGTCCGAGGTGGGCGACCATCGTGAAACGATGTTCGTACAGTACTCATCTTCCGCCTGTTCGGATCGCCATTCTTCCCCTGTGATGGGGAGGAAAGATGTTACCGTGACGTTCGTTAATGGGACCCCAGTCCCGTCGGACATCTCGATCCCTTCCGGCATCCGTGCCCGGTAGGGATCGAAGAAGTCAAGCGCGACATCGTCATCTCCATCCTCCTCTTCCTGGCTGAGGTCGATGATCTCCACTTGTTCTCCTTGTTCCCCTTGGGGAAGGAGAATGCAAGGGAACTCGTCCTCCAATGGAGTGTCGTCAAGTCCTTCTGTGGGGACTCGCGACAGTGCATTGGGTACTTGGTGGAATCTCCCGAGACGATACGTGTAGGAAAAATCGCCAATTGTCCCATAATAACGTCGGCAGACGGGCGGAAGGGTCGGGAAAGGTACCGATACTTGATGAGTCCGCCAAAACTCGCGGATGCTGGCTGGCATATGGGCAACACGTGTGCCAGGACGGGGGCTGCGCACAGCAATGCAAGTTTTAGTTTTTAGCTACGTTAGTTATGATCAGATACTAACGTCGTCCAGGTGTAGATTTTAGTCACTTGGGACCACAAGGGCCAAGTGACCCCGGCAGGACCAGTTGAGGTCCTGTAAGATATAGTACTTAAGTAACCATTAGGGTTGCTTCCACAGCATAGTAAAGAGTCAGCAGACTCAGGGTTAGAAAGAAGAGGTCGAGTTTGACAGCCCAACGTACCGTCAGCGTACTCGCTTTGTTCCTTTTGCCTACGAACCAACGCACGCTTGCGACTGTCCTAACTCCCCGTGGCCGATCCCAGTCTCTCCGTCCTCAACTGTCGCGGGTCCCAGGACGTAAAACCCCCTTGTGCAAGAGTGTCCCTCTGCACATAAGCTCCGCTGAGAATCTATCTCCCTATCATAATAACCTCTGGTGGGTATAGATTCCGCTCTACCACGCTACCGCTCCCGCTGGAGACATGGCCTCAACCCCCTTCACCGTCTACCTTGCTTCCCTTACAAACCGCCGTGTACAATCAAGACTATCCGAACTCCGTGGAGCTGTCGTTCCTACCCGGTTTACACCCGTACGACAGCTGTCCAAACTACACTCTAGTCATTAGAGAGCCGCATTAGTGTCCTACATGTCTCCACAGACCGCAAGATGTTTGCGGCTGTTTATTTATCTGATTTTACGATTTTATCATATTTTTCAGTTCGTTATGCGTACGACGCCACTCTCGGGTTCTCGAGACACCACCATATACTGTTCTTACAATTACTGCAGTGATAACATGCATAGGATAGAGATTATGGCATTTTACTGGAGGATACTACACCGCAGTGTTCCAAAGAATGAGAGCATACGAAGCTTAGGACATCAGCAGTTCCGAACAACTTCTCATACTCACTAGTATTATTGAACGCTTCTCAGTGGGAATCTATGATATATGGTTAAGACTGAGGCATGTAATGTAGCAGCTTGCTTACTAAATCGGTGTATTCGGCCACTGCCCTTTACAAATGTGCACATTTCTATTGGTGCAACGTCTTATAGATGCAACTTGAGCTATCTAAAACTGCAGTATGTCCAAGAAAATCATTACTTCTATGAGTAACACAACCTCCATTGTCATATTATTCGTTTATATATGATTATGCACGTAGAACTGGGATTGTTACAGGCGCAGTACTCATCTCGAAATACCAATCGTACAAACCACATGTCGTAGTTATTCTTGAATTTCAGTAGGTTATCTTAACACTGATTGGTTCAGATTCCAGTTTATGGTGAGACCCATATATTGAGAAGGTCTTCAGATGGGTAATGGAAGAATTTATTTACATGAAACTCTTCGTCTTCCCACTTGCGAGGAAAGTTAATTTCATTCGTTCAATCTTTCTCGTCCAATTTGAAGAGCTCTGTTCCGTTCCCGGTGGGAACAACATGTACTGCGCCCAAAATGCTTGATACAAGTGTAAGGCAGAACCGTCTTCCAGCTGCGACATCCTTCTTACTACGAACTGTATGGTCACCCCTCTTCTCCTTTCTTTCATTCTTTCCCCAAAAGAGCTCGATACAACCCAGATTTGTATCCACCTCTCCACTGCTTGGTATCATTTCGACGAACTGTATAGATGCTACCTCTCGGTCTTGGAGAGATTTCTCACACTGGGAACTTGATTTTCCAATTCCAGAAGACGGTAAATCTAATCTCAAGAAGCATATAACGCGCCCAAATCAGACATCGTGAAGACCAAGCCCACCTCCAAATTGATGCCATGCTTTCTTTTATGCCTTAACCATAACGCAGTCCTGGCGAAGTATTCCATTTCCATGGAAATTCCTCATCGCAACAATTCTTTGAAAGAGACGTTGGTTGGAATCAGGTAAATCTTCAACTATCCCTCCATTTGCTGTTACATTACAGTCCATCTGGGTCCATGCAGCTCTCTCCGATATAAAACCCGATGATAAGCGCCGTATACGGATGTTTCCATAAATTGCAGTAGAGGGTATCTCCCCTAGGTACTGTAACATATCCTTTTCGAGACTCCCCATTCCGTCAATTCCAATATCTTTCAGCAGTTCTATAGCTTCCATGCCCTTTTCTTCGGTTGGAACAGCATGAGATGCACTTTCCGATTTTTCTCGAACTAAAATCTGATCTCTTCTTCCAGCTTGTCAGACATCTCTTACATCGCGGAATGCAATTAACGGTCTATTTCGGGGCAACAACAATATATCTTCAGATACTGCGGTGCTCTTCATGCCTCCACCTCCAGATACCGTCGCAGAACGAATTTTGATGTGCTCTCTCCGCCGTCGCATGCTTTCCATAAGACGTTTCTCATCCTTCCATTGACGCAGGGCCTGATCCTCACCTAACGCTTGAAGATTCTCCTTCATTGCAGTTGGCAAGCGCCGGGAAGTGCTTCTATACATTTCTTAAAATGCATATGTGAGTGTTGGAAAAGACTCGCATCCATATACTGCACTCCTCCAACGTTCTTAATATGAGCAACGATATGATCCAGGAGGCGGAACTTCAGGGTTCCCATCCCAGATTTCTGATAGGAGCCTAGCAAAGAGACATCCTTGGTTTTGAAAGAACGTATGTCTTCCTGTAGAGCCTCCAAATAACTCATACACCACCCTTCACCATAGCAGTTCGTGACCAGCTTTGATAAAAATAGTTGCATAAAGCGTAAACACATGCGTTGTCAAACTTTCGTCTGTTTCAGCACACCCCTTATCCAATATTGTACCTATGAAGGGCAAGATCATTTCGACGTTCCGATAATCTTTTGCCTCCAACATTCCGACCAGTCCAGAATACGTAAATAATCCGTTGAAATTTGATCCCTTTCCATCTGAGCCAAAGTCGACTCTGAAACCCGATGTAACATAGAACTCGTCAAGAGGTTGCAGGTAACAGTTCAGATTGTTCAACATATGGGTCCTTATCTTAGAAAATGGTTTACCTCTCACTATCCTATTCACGGAAACTGTACTAAATGCGGTAGTCCTCAGATCTGGAGAGTCAACCGTTCTGAAGTTGCAAGCAGTAAGAATTTTGCAACATCTAAATACAAATGGGGCATAGGCTCAAAATGATACACCGAGTAGGGGTCGATCTCAGGAAGTGCTGCAAAAGGTAAACATGCCAGAGCAGGTCCAGAAGCAGCTAGAAATCTGTTACGCAATATCAAATTCGCCTTCTTTCGAGCATTGATGGAGCCTGCATTTCTCCCAAGGAGTTTGGAATTTTCGCTTTGACTTAATAGGGTCGTGTAGTTCTTTCTGAACGGCTCTTCGGTCTTAGTTGTCCGTGCACCAAAACGAGTAGTACCGGAGTGACTTTCCCTTGGTATCAGGCACCAGCTGACCGGTTCCCGTGCATCACCCCAAAACGTCTCTAGAATATGGTAGATCTGCACAGTAACTGGCTATTAATGGGTGGCATCGCAATGTTTTCCCGTCCAAAGTTCTTAAGGAAAATCCTCGAAGAGCTTCGGTTTCTAACTCTCAAAGAATTTCCTGAAGTGATTTGTGTAGCAATTCCTGCCTGTCTTCCCTGTCAACAGGGCACCCTGCATCATGTCTCAAATCGCTCTCGGTCTCATCAGTACTCCCTTTACCATAATGAAAAAATGAAACAGGTAAATATCCCAACACATGGCGGCCATTGGTGATTGGAGGGCGCATCCATCTGTCTTCAAACTTCAACAATGTGGCATGAACTGGATAAAAAATGAATGCCCATGCCTTCAATGTGCTATTAGATTTGTCTGTGTACAGCTGTACAAGTCCAGAAAATGATGGAATCTCACTGCTGTGACCATACCAAATGTTGTTCTCATCTTGAGACATTTTGAGGTGACGTTCTAACGCTGCACACCCTCGTACCCCGATATTTGCTTGCATAGGATGCGTTAACTTTCCCGAATCTGCAACTGCAGGAAACTCAGCAGTACTGCTGAAAAAATGACTGGCGTGGCACCCCACGACCTGTTACTTAAGGACTTGTATAGGAGAACGCATATGAACTGTGGTTCGATCATGTTTACCATCGGAAATTTCACATTGTGCAAATCAAGAGCGTTCCATGTCGTCTCTGAAACTTTCCTGAACCAAAAGCCTTACAGTCCTTTACTGTTGCGCAATGTGAACGAAAGTGTTCATCATTGAGTACTGCAATGATTTCATACACGTCCTTCCTCCCAGCCTTTCGAGAAATGGATGCCAGTAGCCTACCAAGTATCTCTGTCGCTTCAATTCGTAACGCACTGTCTTCCCGATCTGCCGCCTAACGTAAAATCTAAACTGATGATCTGAATACTGAGGTTAAAGGCGCCTCAAATTCAGGAAATTGCTCTTTCCCTTCGAACGCTTCATCCAGGCTTTTATATGCTCCATCCATTGTTGCATAAGGAGAACTTTCTGCAACGTTTAAATCATTCTCTGTTAAAGTTTGTTCCAAATGTATTTCCTTCGGAAGTGCCTATCTCAGCTGCTTCGATAGATGTCGCTGTACCCTTCAGCTCCGTTCACGATTGGATTTCAGGACAAGAGATTTCTCCTGCCAGACACAACTTGATACTCTGCTCTCAAAATAAAACAATGGGAGTCCAAGGATGTTTGTAACAAATTGTTGAAGAGGAACTCTATATCTTGCAATATAAAGAGAATATATATCACAGCCTGGACGTGAATAATAGCTCCACAACAATATATCCATTCTGAGAAACATTTCAGAAACCTTTTACTGTGAATAAAATGGAATGAATACAATTTCAGTGATGGAGAATGGAAATATTAATGACAGCGGTGACACTATAAAATCATGTTCTGAAACATTGATCTTCTCCTGCACCCATTTCCAGGAGTCCTGATTCCCCACTTATCAAGATGAAAAGACAGCTGTCGATATATAAAAATTGTTTGGGCGGCACTTTCCCCAGAACATGGAAGGGTACAGGGTTTAATGCCTTTGGAAGCCTACAATTAGGACGTTCTCTTCTCTCTGGTATCTCTAGAACTCAGTCCATTCAAGGAAATGTCCTTATCAATCTTATTTTATCCAGCTCTAACCACCTCGCTTTCCTTCGTTCTCTCAGTGGCGATTCGTTCTCTCGATCGTGATGTTACACCATTCATCGAGTATTCACATCCCTGGGTTAGGCGAACAGGCAGTCCTGAACGAAGCACATCGCTATACACAGGTTCCATTCCAAACCATCACGACAAGTCACTTAACTGGATCTTAACCTACTAACATTTTCGTATCCCCCAGTAATCTTCTATTGGCGTAAGAGACTTGCATCCACTGCTTACACGCCGAACATTTACTACTCCATGCTCAATTAAGTCTTGATCTTTACTAAATGTCTCCCCTCCAACGACATTCCCCTACAAAAATTTCAGCCAGTCTACATCCCACTGCCGCTGGACTGACATTGCCCTCAATCCCATCACATGCCATTGATTGAACAATTTGCGTATCCGGTTTTCACCGGACCCACAGCTTGCTTAGGATGAGTGAGGAAGCTGAAACTTATCAAACCCATATGATATTTCCTATTTGAGAGCTATCGAACCGACTGCACGGTGCGGCATCATATTTCTTTACTAGTTTTCTCCGAACACTATGGAGAATAGTTACGAAAACAGAGAGGATCCCCGATTGATGAAGGCTTAGGATACAGGCGTAATATTCTTTCTAACATCTGTATATTTTTGAAACTGCCGGAATGATGGATTAGAAGGACATCAACATGTATTTTGTACATATCAGATACAAATCAATTCTTTCGAAGCATGAAGTGGGACAAAATTTTCGGCGTTCTTGACACTCAAGCTGGCGTTAGCTTACCGAACGATTGAAGGGCTTTCATAGCGCGATTCCTCATGTCTTTGTGCAGCGCAGAAGAAATTTGGAAGTTTTCATCTGTGATACGTATCGTCCAACGCCATCCAAAGAAGCACAGCTATTATCCTTTAGTGGGAACTAGAAGAGAACTCCATGTTCTTTAGGGGTGCGTGGATCTCCAGGTGTCAATTGACAGGGAGAAAAATATCCATATATCTCCATCCATGTAAGTGGGAAGTGATGCGATCTTCGACAAATGCTATTTAAGCAGTTCATCATTGAGCTTTCCAATGTTCCAAGGGGAATTCATAAGTTTCTTTGCAAATATTCATATGTCATAGAAGCTAAAAGATTCAATGCTTTCCTCTATTTCTGAAGCCAATATATACATTGACTCATGCAATTACCTACTTATGACTTAGTGGTATTTTTTCGTAACATCGTAACAATCTCTTAAATTGAGCCAGTGATAACTGTAGTACCCAGCCAGGTGCGGGTGGGGCTACTGGGCCCTGCACCGTGGTAACCTCAGAGGCACACGGCGCAAGGGTACGACCCGACGGTTACGTTCCTGTTTCGCACAGGGCGTTCCGGGCGGTACGCTATATTAATTATTTTTCCAAC
>JAUBNZ010000954.1:0-13435 GCA_032355485.1 Bonnemaisonia californica
GTGGCCTTGCGACTCTGCGCTACCCTTGTGTCCTCTTGCAGCAGTGAGCGTAACTTTTCTGCTGTCAACAGAATTGTGACCACTGACTGGACCATGTTGTCCCCGATATTATCGATGACTTGGATTTCTCCAGATCCGCTCTGAAATAAATAAGTATATTTTCATATTTCCTTGAACCGACGTCTCTGTAATAAATTTTACCTATTTCTTTGAACTTCTACTCACGACACATTACACTTGGCGGCTGAAAATCTAAACGTGGCGGTCGTCAATTTGCATGGCAAGGCTCAGAGCTCACACCGCTCAGTTCTCTTTCTCAAATGAGCTCGCTCGGGCTCACACCGAAACCCATAATTCGATCATTTTGAGTGCTCGGGACCGTTTTAATGATAACTTCTATCGTTGGCGACCCGGCTTGTACCGAAAACTTTCCCTGCATTACTCGCTCATAACCCGCTCACTTGCAACTGGATCCGGGCCAGGCCTCCACTTTAACCGCTCGCCCCGACCTCTAGAGAGAACCCTGAGCTTCCTCGCTTTATGTTATCAAACCTCTTTTCAGTGCGTGCGCTTGGCTCCGCAGTGGCATTCAGGATGCAGAACTATATTAATTTTCAATAAAATATTTAGGGATAAATCTCTCCTCCAAATATTGCATGCAGTCCGAATAATTGGATCTGCGATCCAGAGACACTTGGCATGACGGGCATTTGTCCTCCGCCAGCAATGACAGAATCTACCCACTTTGGTAGATCTAAACCAAGTGTCACAGCGTAAATGCAGTAATGCATTTTCATGACAAATCACTGTATAGTCAGTTCTGGAATTTAGGCTTACAGAAAATGTTGTCATAAATGGCAGTGAATTTCTAGTAGCGTAATAAAGCCAAAAATGAAATTCTTACCGTGATGGAACATTTGGTGGCCGGAGAAGTGAAACCCAATAATGGCAAGATTGTAGCGTGTCATCCGTCAACAGGACTGTCATGCCACGTGCCCGAAGTATGAAGTTTTTCTCCTCCGTAAAACATACAAAGAACAGCATGTTGCAGATGCATTACCCAGAGGGGGCTCTACCCAAGGGTACTACCTCCCCAGAAATATGTTTTTAAAAAATTGAAAATGCTCACTCCTGTTTGGAAGAGACATGTGGTTTTGAGATTGATGACAATTGCTGGTTCGCTTGCTGGTTTGAATAATGGTTCGCTTGCTGTAAATCTTATCCAGAGTAGGAATGTAAGACAAACCGAACTTGGAAGGTTCCCCTTCCATACTGCCATTCCAAACCCTTAGTACGCTCATGTAACTTGAAAACCACCCATCATCTACTGATGTGACATATATTGCTAGAAAGATGATAGAAAGGCTTATAGAATGCATATCTTTTGACGTCAACAGGATGAAATATTCAGTTATTGAACAAAAAAACAGTAATTTCCGCGTTTTCATTGTCATCTATCTTCGGATAATGGGGATGTAGTTGAGTTCCTTATTACTTTAAAAAGTAACTTTAGTTTGCTCATAATGAAAATCCACAGGCATGTGCTTCTACTCGATTTTGTTTTTCCGCTGTATGCTCACATCTACTCCCAAGTAGTCTAGAGCTCTCGACGGAGGTTTGAGACAGCTACTGAATTGCTGCGTAAGCTTCAGAACCATACAAAACGATAGTTCGACACCGAACAGTCATGTATTTGCGACTGTAACTTTTCCTTGTAAACATTCAATAGACCTTGTTTGAGCCATCTTTTCTTTCCTACATTCCTCCGGCCAACTTTTATATCGGATAATGAATGGTATCATTAGCGGAAGTATGCTTGCATATTTTCAATTAATGTATACATATCCCCGCCAAACTACGGTGATCATTCTGGTCTACCCCTTTTGCGGCAATGTCCATCATGTGATGGTCAGCTGTCGTTTTCCTTGAGAAAGGAATTGTGCGCATTACATGAGTTCTTCTGTGCGCAGAAGCACCCCCAAAACATGGTCCAGTTCTGTGACTGTGTGGTTCCGTACTGTAACCGAAATGGGGCTCACTACATGCGTGATGTTCCTGCAGTATGGGGCACCAGACTAGAGCAGACCTGACCTGCAGGATGCCAACCCGGCATCGTTCTGTAAACGACAGTTGATATGCATTGACCATTGACAGAACTGGTTTTTACTGTACGCATAGCATCTGCATTACGTAAACGGTAGTGTACCCTTCGGGTACTTTAGACAAATGCAATTCTGTTGACAAATACTAAAGTTTATATGCTCAGTGTTACAGACGTACCCACGGCAGCCCTCGGTCATCAGGGTGCGTTTGATGCCTGACCGCCCAAGCTTTCAGTACTCCAAACCAAGTTCCAAGTTATTTTCGATGCAAATTGCAAGTCGCCCCCGGGTCAGAAACTCAGAACCGCTTTCGGTTTCAGTACAGGTAAAGTGCTGTTCCAAAAAAGCGAATTTGTCCGCCAGTTGTACATGTAACTTTGCAACAGCTCCAATGTGGCCTGGAGGCTATCTTTTCAACCGGGGCTGCTACACAAAAGGTCTGAATTATCAAACGTAAGTACAGTCGACATGCTATATGTCTACGGCTAGACCATTTGCTCTGCTTTGTATTCTGTTTGGTATATGTTGTGTTGTCTCATACGTGAGCACATAAAGCAAAGTAGTATTTACCGAATGGATACTGATTGCCCTTCCCATCTCCATGTACAGAATTTCCAGCGGACAGGCAGAACATTGTCATATTGAAATTCTGTTACGAGGCGCAAAGTTTGCACTGCAGGCACAGATGAAGATTTGCCACGGCGGCTATCACTCCAAATCACCAAGGGATCTAGCTAGGGCTCAGAAGCAAGCTTCTGAACCGTCGCTAGATTCCGAGATGCAAGATCTAGACTGCAAACCCCACCCCCACATCCCCATTCCGTCCAACTCCCATCGCCCTTTAAATACTATTTAAACAGCTGCTTGCCCCTTATCACTTCCCCTGTTCCGACCGCACAGCACCAACACATTCTAACAGATTTCAATTGAGAAGAGAGCATTCTTTGTCCAATCGATCTACACAATCATCATGAAGCTGACTGCTTTTATTGTTGCTATGCTCTGCCTCGTGGCCATGGCTCACGCCGTCGATATCGACACTACTGAGCGTCAGCGCAGCATCTGCGGATCGATGAGGTGCTTCATTCGCAGGTCTCGCC
Source organism: Bonnemaisonia californica (assembly GCA_032355485.1). Classification (NCBI taxonomy): domain Eukaryota; phylum Rhodophyta; class Florideophyceae; order Bonnemaisoniales; family Bonnemaisoniaceae; genus Bonnemaisonia; species Bonnemaisonia californica. The sequence continues at coordinate 3,203 of JAUBNZ010000954.1, forward strand.
GCTCCACGATTAGGAGGTGCCGCCGTCTGTCCCCACTGTGTGAGATTGCCCCATGCAGGAGGTTCGGCTTCCGTGGAGTTCGCTGCCTAATGGTTGCTACCCCGACGCCGACGCCGACGCCGACGCCGACTCCGACGCCGACCCCTACCCCGACGCCGACGCCGACCCCCACGCCGATGCCGTGCCCGAACATTTGCCGCAGGAACCTCCCGCGCTTCGTCGCCAGGAGGCGTGCCGTTCGCGACTGCCGCGGCATGTTTGACAGGTGCGAGGTGGTTCGCTGCCCCCGTGGATTCGTGTGCACTGAGATTCGCGCTTAGGCTTCCACACACCTCCCTAATACGAATAATTCTGGATCACGCAAAGGGCGTAGAGAAAATCTTCCTGGAGGATATATCCGGAACCTTAACCATAGTAGTAAGACTTGTTATGGTTTTGGAGCTACCAGCAACCCGTTTTTGCTTTCAATTCATTAGCATATTAGAACGACCAGATGTTATTAGTAAATGATACTTGTTCAGCTAACATCAGTGCTGCGATCCAGTATTTACTCAACCTGGGTTTTCATGGGTGACAAGACCACTGTGAGGTATCCGAAAGGGATGAGGGATTTTAATGGGGTATATCTTTTCACCTACAATTCTCAAGGAATTATGGGTTAGGGTATTCTTTATGGATCATTTGGCAAAAGCTGCATTCCGTCATGTACAAAGAGTTTACCATATCTACTCGGAGCATGGCAATATAGTGCGATTCCACGCTGCATTGCCATTTTCAGACATCTCAAGTGCCAGTCCACAACTCATATTGCCATTTTTATTCCCTCTTAGTTGCTTTCTCTTCGTTCCGTGGAAAAGACATAGTTTTTGGAAGTTCACAATACATGGTCTGGATCTATTACATGTATCCTACATGGAAGAGCAACTTGTCAATCTAACTTCTGTATTACGTTTTCCCGTGTTCAGTAGTGTAGTACCTGAAGAACGTAGTTGTGATAATGTGATGTGATCACATGATGCAAAGTGTTCTACATGTGTGTACTGGAGATGGAACCGTGTAACGTTATCTAGAAGCCTCGGATACGGTGCCAGAGAAACTGGATACGGTACCATTACATGGTAGTATCCCAAACGCCATTATTTATTGATCATTATAGTGATCAGAGTATGAGGTGACAGGGTAGAACAGCGATTCGGGACGCTTTCCCTTTTTGCCACCACAGCGGCGTAGGGGACGTTTGCACACATCTTCTTACAGCTTTACACTTTCGGGCTTTAATAAAAGCGGCCCCCCAGCTCGCCGCAGTTCGGTCAACAGTCTCATTTCCGAAGGGCTCAAAAACGCCTTTCGATCAGTATAGGGGCCAGTAAGCATAGGAATCAACGTCTCTAAAGAGGATAAACAGGCAAGCAGAACTCTAGATATGGCTTGTCTTTACTTTCTCCGCTGCCGTTGCGCGGATGGAGTAGCAGGGCTGCTTCCATCTTGAGGCGCTTCTCGCCGCAGGTTCTCTGACAATCGTTTAGAAACTTGGCGTTGTGTTGTCTCCTGGGGCGGTTTTTGCTCCAATTGCCCAACGGCCGTCAATCGGGCAGACAAGCGGCGTGGGGCTACGTTGGGTGTTGGTGTTTCCCCATGCTACACGGGCCCATCCTGCTCTTCCTCACCTGATTCTGCGCGCTCTTCCGGCTCTGATCCGCCTGATTGTGGCTGTTCTAAACCTTCCTCGTCCGCTGGTTCATGGCGTTCAGATGCCTCTTCAACGACTTGTCCAACACCCGCAGATAACCGCGGTGTGTTACGGAGCTTAATAAATCTTTTCTCATGCCAGATACTCCAGCAACTCATACAAAGCCCTAGGTACATTCTGAGATATATCCGAACACTACAAACGGGGCAAGAAAACGAAGATCTATGGCCCCTCTAAGAGCCATTGTTTTGTCCGCAAAGCACACAGTAAAAAATCTGCCCCTGCTTGGGTGTGTGGTCTGTAACGGAGAGGCGTAGCGTTGCAACATCGGTGCTGTTGAAGAATGATAATCGCTTTGGTCAGCGAGCCTTCGCAAGTGCCTTCAATCTTTCCTCTTCCCGTTTGTCGATTGCGCCGCATTCACCATCTCGACAGTCCCCGTTCTCAATTTCTTAGACGAATTCAGGTCTCCGTATGTGGTAGTGACCTCTCTGCGTTTCCGGCTGAGTGATACCTTTTACAAACTAGTGGATGTTCTGGTGCCTTTTGTAGGCGGCGGGACCAAGCGCCCGTCTCCGTACGCTCTCCTTTCCATAATGCAATATTCCAGTAAGCTATCACGGATAGTAAACTACAACCACTAAATGAAGATGTCAGACCGTTAAAAAATTAGTGTACATCTCTCCCTTCTTAAAGCTATTATCAGACACAACATTTTTCCAGACCATTTTTTCAGGGAGCATTTCTACTACTGTTACCACGAATGCTCACAATTTGGAGGGTTTCGGCCTAGAAAAGGAGCTCTCTTACGGAGTCACACAAGAAATCTGCAGTAGCTTGGGCCTTTTTCAACATGTTTCTGTAGTTTTCAAGTGAGCGAAACGTTCCCGGCGACTCTAGTAAATGTTATCTTTCGAACATGCGCCAAGAAAATAATGCATTAATTGCATCCGTTTTGAGAGTTTGTGACACTATCTTTTGTTTCCTCTTGAGTTGGGAGGTAGAGCTCCGAAGAATGGCCCTTTGCTGTGTTTCAAAGTCAATGTTGGCTTTCGTTTTAGAATATAAACTTTGGGCTGCATGCTTGAACAGTTTCAACTGACGAAATGTTCCATTCTCCTTGACCCAGGCGGGGACCACCCGCCAGAATTTCAGTCTTGTATCAATGGTTTCCTTCGGACCAGGCCGGCCTGCTGCAATAACTCCAGGAAAAGTCCCATTAGAACCGTGTGCCCACTCCCGAATGGGCCACGAAATCGACTTGAGAAACTGGACGCATGTCCCAATGACATGTTCCGGGCACGTAATGACAACTGTGTACAGTAGCCCAGTCTCCGCCGCAGCGACATAAACAGAATACGAGAATTCAAGGACACAACGCTGGTGTATTTTTGTGCTGTGTGCTGTCGGGGCACATACTCCCGAAACAATTCATCTCCAACTTCGCACTCCTGTGGCTCTGCTCTCAATAAAGATACGCTGCTACCGAGTGTGGATGGAGCTACTCTGATCTTAATTTCGACTGCAGCCAGCACGAGGCTTTCTTGTTCCGTCGACTCCGGAGTCGTGTCCGGGTTGGATTCCGAGCCCGCCGCGCCAGGAGCGGCAGGTGTTAGGATAATTGAAAGCGCAGACGTGTTGAGGATCGCTATTCCGTCTGGAGATCACGCAAGGTAAGGGGCGATCTTGCTTGCCAGCAGACCGGCTTCAAACACATCTTTGACGAGAGGGAGCGCAAGAAAGGTCACCAATACTGCACCTTCATTGGCAGTGCCGCCAATCATTGCCCCCGTAGACCGTTTAGATGAGAACCAGCCATTGTAAAGGACATCAAACCAGTCTTGCAACATCTTTTCTTATTGGAGATTCCGTACCAGCTCCCTGAGTCCCAGATCCGAGCGAACAACTGTGCTACTAAGAAGAAGGATGCCGGAGTTCGTCCCCGCCATGCGGAACGGGCGGAGCACGAACCAGTCCGCACCGCGCTGTCCAAATGTGAGCACCTCACAACTGTTCGCAATAGAACTCTCGACGACCGCCTTCATGCTTGCTACTTAGCCGCCTTCGATTATCCGCCTCGTGTAAAGCATTTTGTTGAACGAGAAGTTTGGCTTCGGGACGGGAATCCAGGTGTTTAAGCTTTCCTGGACGGCTGAAGGCACTGTGAACATGAAGCGAAGCACCTTCGCAAAATTTTCCGTTCCCTGCTCCCGCACAGCAATTGAATTGAACTTGTTATTTCCCAGTTTCTTTGCCGTTTCAGCGTTGAGGCTTTTGCTTTCTACAAAAGACTTGCGGATAAAGCGTAGAGTCATCGTCGACTACAAATGCCCTGCGGCGGTCCAAATGGGCGTCCAGCATGTTTCCACCTAAACCAGAAACAGACTGTTCCGCAACTGCGTCATCTGGCCCAGTTTCATGTCCATTTCCGTGTTGCGACGTCACCCCGGCGGGACTGGAACGCGAAGAAGCTTCCTGCACAGTTTTAGGCGTTGTGTCCTCTATCCTCTCGTCCTGCTCTTCAACATCCCCCCTGCTGGGGTTTAGGTATGAAGCGCTTACGAAAGGGTGAATGTGGAAGATGTGTTCGGGCATTACGAACACTGACGTAAAACCGAACTCAGCCAGCAACTCCAAAAAAGCTTTCTTCCCATAACCTCTATCAGCTGTGACGGTCCATGCGTTGGTGGCATCTTCGCCATGTCTTTCGGTCAGTACCTCGAATAGGCGCCTCACGGAATCAACCTGCGTTTTCCCTCTCCGCCGAAAGCGCAGTGCAAGAACGACCCTGAACAGAGCACCAGCAACAGCGTCAGCTGAATGTCCCTCTTTGTCCGCTTTGCGTGCGCTGAGAATCTTGACCTGATTATCTGCAGCCCGGGTTCCATAGAGGTCGTCATCTAAAGTTGCCAACAGATAGAGTGGCCCAAAGAAGACCTTCCTGGTTTCATGAAAGGCCAGTTTCTCAAACTCACCAAGCTGCCTCGTCTGGTCACGTTGGGCGTTCCATTCCATGTTTCCATCTCCGCCGCGTCCGGTTGGGGAAAACGCTGGTATGTTCTCTGTGATGAAGCGAATCCTAGCAAGGGATGGAGTGGCGCTCCCAGATTGTCGGAGAACATAAATCGTCTTCTCAAAGCTAAAGCCGCTGGTTATGAGATAGAGGAAGAACGGCGACATAGCTATAAATCTCGGATATCTTTACAACATCCTCATTGAGTTCCCGCAGTCTTATTAGTTCTTTAATCCACTGAATTAATAGTTCAAGAAGCCTGCTCATGAACAGAACAACAAATCCACTCCTTGTACCTGCAATACCCCTCACTGTGCACTCAAGTTTCATCTTTGCGACAGCCGTCTTGCACAATAGCCTTGCATGTTGATGCTGGGATTCGTCCGCGAATTCTTTTTCGAGCTGCAGTTTGCTGCAAACTGACCGGCTCAATTTCCATCCATCGCTTGGGTCATCCATTCGAACCCGACCTGGTCCGCGTCCTCTTCCACGCCCGCTCCCCCTACCGCGTCCCCGAGAGCATGTCCCTCTACCTTGTGACCTCACTCGCGTTGTACAACCGCCCCTTGTCGCTCGAGCAGCACCAGCGGACGTAACCGGAGTTTGTATAGCTGCAAGCAAGGTCGGCGCTGGTTCGACGGCTGTTTCATCAGGCCGAGGGGTCGCTAAGGGCTCATCTATAGTTGCCATCGTGGTAGCGTGGTTTCACGGGCGTCCAGACAGCCAAAACATGAATGGTGTGCGAGCTGCAAGTTCAAATGAATGAGCGAATCGGGACGTAGTGGGGGTGGGGTGCAAGCTGGATGCAGGTGCACAGCAACGGGCGTAGCTGGGGGAGTATTTGGGGGATTTTCAATTTTGAACGTGCGGCAGGCTCAGGAGATCGAGGAGAGTTTAGTGGAGAACAAAACAATCAGATTGGGTCATTTCTGTCCTCCTACAGTCCTGCCTAATTACACCTATTTCTGGACGATATCGATCATTATAGTGATCCCAAGGCGTGTAACGGAAACTTCCATAAAGAGGTTACGATCACTATACTGATCTATACCGGCATTAGGGATATGATTGTTTACATGACATGGAGATATTACATTTACAGTGCGGATAGTATTTATAAAGCACCCCCCAAATTTTCTATTTCAGTAACTTGCAAAGCGTTTACCCCCGATCCTTTTGCACCAGCTTGACTATCTAGACTTATAGCGGACCTGTTTTACAAACGCTCCTTTAGTTTAGAAGTGAGAGCCTAAAAACTATTTTAAGGTCGAAAATAAGTATAAAGCACCCTATCGCTACATGCATACTCCCGCCAAAATATCCGAAACAGCGTACGTTTCTGCCTGCAAATTGATTTATTGAAGGCCTCGAGACCCCTACGGAGTCATTCAAACTGGTGAGGACCGTGGGAATCCCCAGAGAAATGCCTCGCAGGAAATCCCTGTCTCTATTCGAGCAAGGGGATGCTCTTTCCCTCCACGCAGTAGGTGTATCGCAATCTGCAATTGCGTGGCACCTGAAAAGGAGCCGGGAGGCTGTGCAGAACCTTCTCCGCGACCCACTTGGATATGGGACCACTAAAAGGCCCGGTAGGAACCCGGTCATCTCAGTGTATGACACGAGGGTTCTCCTCCGCGAGGCTCACAAAAGGACAATGAGTGCCAATGAACTTCGGAAAAGCCCCAAACTCCCGATTTCTACCGTCAGGGTCAAACAGATTTTAAGGGCACAGCCCACACTGCGCTGGAGTCTCCGATGCTAAAGGCACCGCAGACGACGCCAGAACACAAGGAAAAATTGTTGTACTGCGCCCCCTCACACAGTAGCCTCAGCGGCTACTGTGACTACACCCAAAATTTTAACCAATGGCTGAGCACTCGGGCTCAGCGCGAGGTTAGTAACTAAGCGGCAACCCATGAGGTGGGTGCTGCTCTCGAGTGCACATGGAGGCGGCAGAAGGGGCAACGTGGTGGGACGGCCACGTCAGCTGCTGGCAGCCCGCGCCCCCCTCTCGAGACACTTGAGGGCCATGCATTGCAGGCATGGCCTAGGACAGAAGAGTACGCATTCCCCCCACCAGTGCCATACACGTGGCCCGCCATTTGGTCACACAGGTGACAGTGAGGAGTGGACGCCACGTGTGCCACTCCCCGAGGCGTCAGGTCCACTCAGGCGGACCGTACAGTGCTGACAGGCCCCCGGGGCCTGGCAGCCTTACAGCCCACCAATGGCTCCACTGGCTGCCATAGAGCGCACCCATTGGCCAGAGCAACGTGCTCTCGCATACTGCAAGGTCCCGGGCCGTCGCATACACGTGCCCCCCCACTAGACTACGTTGCTGACAGTGGGGAGCAGCCGCCACGTGGGGCTCTTCCCGAGACCTGCAGGTCCGCTCAAGTCGACCAGACAGCACTGACAGGCCCTCCAGGGCCTGGAAACCATACAGTCCACCATTGGCTCAGCGGGCTACCTTACAATGCACCCATTAGCCAGGGAAGTGTGCCCGCGCCCACTGTGTTGCCCTGACCGCCAACCGAATAATAGGGCTAAATTTAAGTACTTTATTAATAAGTAATACAGGGTAGCCATTAGGGCTACCCCTGTCTAGAGTCTAGAATAGAGGGTCGACTATAATACCTACCTAGGCTGACTCTCTAAGCTCGACTCGGAAAACGAGTCCTCCCCCCAAGATCGTCAATCTTGGTTGGAACGAGCTTTAAACGCCCTTCTCGATTACCCTCACGGGAATCGGTCGTGGTTAGTGTAAGAGCGTCATACGACTCGCTCCCGCTTCCCCTCAACGTTCCGTCCTGCCCCCTAATGTTCTCCCAATCTCATCACTGTACTCCTCGCGAGGTGCAGTGCGCCCACTTCTCTCCATCTGCTTCCCGTTGCCTCCGCAGGCAACGGCATTGTGTGGAGTCGGCCCTCTCATCCCCGATCCCATCGTAGCCCCCTCGCGGCGGCTACGGCTCGACGCTCCCTCCTTAGCTCCCTTAAACCGAGCTAAGGTCCCACCGGTAGGCCTCCTCTCTCCGTGAGAAAGATAGGATTTCCCGCACCTTGGTGCCCCTACCGCGCTACTAGAGAGGCTAGGGGCACAGTGCCCAGGGCCCCCAGATCCATCGCTCTGTAGATACTACACTCCGGAGTCGGTGGTTGACCTGCTAGGTAACATTGTGGAGTTAGATCCATGACAGTTGTAGTACAAATGCTAATTGCAACCGGCAGTGGCAAAGCCTCATTGGCTGCGCGCTCACAATTACTGTTAGGAAAATTCGAAACTATATTGGTTCTTTTATCAAATTTCAAACCTCAGTGGTTTGCACTCCCATCAATAATTAGATGTACGGAATGGGGGCCAAAACTTGACACGTGGGTCACCTTGCAGTACAGCAAGGCCCCATCGACCCAATTCACATATGTTCGGGTCATACTGCACTAAGTGCAAAACACCACCATAGGTGTAAGCGCCATCGGCACCGTACCACCCAGGTGTAATTGCTGAGTAACCCCCCCGGTTACTACGCCCCTTCCACTGGAAGAGGGAAGAGAGTACAGCATGTGACAGCAGTCCTTATGGTTGGAAATGTCAGCCACCAGATACGGATATGTAGCCATACGGTGGGTGCTAGATCTATCTTAAATATTGGATATAATTACGTAGTTCCACTCAGGCTACGTTTAAGTAAATATGGGAGCTCTGAATAGCAGAGCGATCCCTGAGAGGTACCGAGGAGTACCCTCACCTTGCTTTTTTCTAAAATTGCTTCCTATCTTTTAGCAAAACCTCCAGTGGAGGAAGCTGCTTGCGCATCGCTCCGCGTCCTCCCTCTCTAGGGACGGAACGGACGGCGTTAGACAGTAGGCTCTACGTTGCTCGTCTGGTGCTCCGGACCTCTGAAGTGAGGTTTTCTCCAACCTTGTTGGTTGTTCCTGAGTCCAGGGAGATCCCTCCAAGCCCTCAGAACCCGTCGGGTCAGACGGTCCATCCTCTAGACCAGCATAGGTCTCCGCCTGCTCCTTACTGGAGAGACAGCGCCAGCGCCCTCGTCGCGTTCGCTCCCACTTTAGGGACGCACCGGCTGAAGTTAGCCACGCAGCTCTACATCCTGCGACTACCCCGTATCCCCCCAAACCCCATCACTAGGGGCTCTCTCTGCGTGAGAGTCCTATAATCCCACTAGGGTTTACCCTCCTTCCCGTTGGTGAGGAGTTCGCGGACATTCGACCAATCTAGGTCTACTGGATTGATTAGCCGAGTAGACGATCCATTTCGGTTGCAAATAAGCTCATCGAATCAATTGCGAGGTCTCGCCGAACGCAGGGCCTGAGATATCTGGTCTCCCGAAAACCGAGTGTTCCTCCCTCCCACAAGCAAGACACGAATCCATCTGGAGGAGTCTCTCCCCTACCCCAACCGCCTACCGGGAGACTAGGGAAGCTTGTAGCAGCACGTTTTCTCCAGAGCGTGCTGAGTACTACAATAGTGTCAATGGAGCGCGTAAAGTTTTGAAGTTCAGTATCAGTTGCTCCATGTTTTAAGTTTCAGTAAGTGCCTCCTCTCGATGGCGACCAGCCTTTTGAGGCGGGCGCGATGTGGGGGGATGGGGAAGGTTCCCAAGTGGTAGCTCAGAAGTATGGAAAGATGTAAATAATTGGTAGTTGGGAGTCGTAGTGCCGGGGTGGCTTCCCTCGAGTCGGCGTGGTGATCATTCTGCCACTGCTTCATGCGATTCTCGGCGTAGTACGCTGATCGACTAGCCCGCTTTGCTGCACCGTGTTGTTAACCTTATCCCGGAGTGCTTCGATGGTACAGGTGGACATGGACTGCGGTTTTCTAGAATATTGAGACGTTCGTGTCCTTGTTTCTAGTGTGGTGGTCGCCTTTGAAGGTGTGGTGGTCGCCTTTGACGGTGCCGGGGACGCCTGATGTTGCAGGGTGATAACTATTTACGAGCAAGGGTGCGAAGCCTTTCCAAATCTTCAGGTATTTGGAAGAGTGTGCGGAGTTATTGTCAGTGGGCTGCGGGCAACGTTCCCCTTTTCATCAATATGGTTGTGAAAAGGGCGGTGTCCAATTTTTCCTCTTCAGTTATAGTCGACTGGCACGGTTGAAAGACTGCCCACCCATATTCGAAGATGGGGCTAACAAATGTTTTGATGACCGTATGAGCTGCTGGAGTAGTACCATGCCTTTTCGGGTATGGAAATATGAGGCTACGCCCCCAAGGCTACTGCAAAACATATTCTCTTATTTTTTCGGCACACATGTGCCCATACAGGTGCACGCATAACCAGATCTGGGAAGTCGCATTGAATCTACAATGCTTCCTGATATCCGGTTTCCCCCGCGCCCACGTGAAACCCGGACGGGAACACGTGACCGGGTGGGGCCAGGTAGCTTACCCTTCTGTACCGCCATGGGCACTGTAGCGCCGCGGGTACAGTGCAACCGGACCTGAGCCCTGCAGCGCTAGCTGCTAAAACTGCCAATGGGAAGCTGCCATCCCTGGTAGCCGCTTATTAC
>JAUBNZ010000955.1:0-13433 GCA_032355485.1 Bonnemaisonia californica
GGTTTGGGTAGAGCTTTTAAGCTCTCCTGGCCCCACCCGTGATGATTACCGAAGAAAAAAATTGATGATATTGCATTGGCCCAGAATGCACCGTTGGCAATTTTCAATCGTTTCTATGGGCGTCGCCTCATCACGGTGCGCGAGAGCGGACATTGCTAACTATGGTGGCACTTGGGGACATTGGAAGTGCATTCTTCGGCTGCTTCCAGTTACTTCACTGTAAAAACGTTCAGGGGGCTCACAGAGAAACTGCACCTGTTCCTGTTCCTTTCCTTCGATTGGTCAACCTCGATTGATCCACGTCCCAGGGATCTGAAATTCACTATGACTTTCGTTAGTTTGATGCAATGTGGAATCCCTTTTCAAGAACGATACTAGTGACAACTAGATGACAAACTGCGAGGATCAAATCGAATATAATCAATACTGGAGGGAAAAGGTGCAGCATCGACGGAAAATGGGCAGATTAGTTTTTGGAACGTTTTGTAGAAATCATGTTCACATTTTGTGTGAATGCTGGGCCCCTCAAAGAGCTAACTCAATGATGTTTGCAGTGATTGATGGTTTCGGGTGTACAGGCCTACGTTTAACTGTTTCAGTATCGAGATAGTGGTAAAGAACTACATGACAAAGTATCCGATTGTAGTTAGCAAGGGGAACCATTTCACAAGGGGATCGGTTCCTCCCATTCTCAAGCATTTGAAAGACTTTAAAATTTCGCTATTACGTCTATAGTATTGTCCAATGCACAATAGTGTTGATATGATGATGATGATGATGATGATTGTAGAGCTGTTCACGACACTTAAGTGTTCGCGACTGAAAGAGCGATCACATTTGAAGCTCGAAATAAAGGGCGGAAGGAGGATTCAGCGCGGAGAAAAGATGATTACCTAATGTTTCTTGTATGGCTTCGCTATCACCCAAGGAGTAGAAACATGCTCCGTCAAAGGATAGTTGTTATATAGATACAATAGTTTTTGCATTTGAACTTTTCTCTCCGAACTCGAGGAAGACAAAAAAATAACGTCGTACAGTACAGTAGAAAATTCCTTGTTAGCTGGAACGCTACAAACTACATTACAGATTTTCGCACGGCTGAGTTATTACGGAGGCTATAGAAGGGCTACTGTAGTGATGAAAATTTGAATAACATTATAGGAAGAGGAAAATGGAATTCCTGTATTCTGGTGATAGGTTTCAATTGGGTAATGTTTTGAAACATTCCTATATCTGGACATGTGCTTGACATAGTATATATACTAGTGGCTCCGTTGCGGGCTTCGCCCGCAGTGCCTTTGTATAGGTTTTGCATCATTCATCCTTCCAGTCTGTATTACATACTCCGTTCATTCTTTGAACTCCATATCTCCCTTCTCGCAGTCATTTCCCCTCACCTCCGTCGTGGTCCCTCTACACGGCATCGTTTCTCGGTCTGGAAGCGCTCCCCTTCATCTCCTCCATCCTCTCCTCGGGCCCTCTTCGGCCTTTCGTACCCGGAATCCGTCGGCACCATCTCTTCCTTCTGCCTTCCATAGTGTCGGTCTCCCCTCCGTCTCGGTCTCGGTCTCCGTCTTCTTCTTCTTCTTCTTGGTCTCCCTCTTCGTCTCGGTCTCGGTCTAGATCTCGGTCACGGGCTCGGTCTCGGTCTCGGTCTCCTCTCGGTCTCCGTCCCCATCTAGGTCTCAGTCTTGGTCCCCAACTCGGTCTCCATCTTGGTCTCCTCTTTGTATCCGTGTCCGTGTGCGTCTCTGTTTTCTGTTCTGCGCCTGTCCCACAACCTCTTCCCTTTCCTCCCCCTTCGTTTCGGGCACGCCTCAACCATAATTTGTGAAGAGCAGCACAGTGTCAACACAGCCCTTCCTTACAGAGGCATCTTGAAACGTGTATACATAGTCCGTGTGGTACTGGCCGACTCAATTTTGGTTACTTACAAATCAGAATTCTTACAGTATAGGAATACTAACGACTCGCGTGGTTGCCTGCTTGCCCGCCCGCGTTGCTGTATACTGCTGTCCTTGTCTTTCGTTTCCACAGAATTGCATCCAGGCCTTCCCTGCCCGTATGGCATTGTGCCTAGGTCATTACAGACAAATGGGATAGGAGTGACCAGTAGAATCACACCAGCGCCCATCCATGTGCATGTAGCCACCCATAGCCGTTTGTCAACATAGGCACCCGTTCTGGAGTGCCGTTGGGCCCGCAGGCCCACCCGGGCCCTCGTAGCCACTCATGTCCGAAGGCCCAACCATGACCCTGTTTCCACTCGTGCCCCGCAAACCCTCCTGTCTGCGTGCCCACACGTGTCCCTCAATCTTACAACTGTCCTTGTAGGCACTCGTGCTCCCACGTGCACATCAGTGTTGGGCGGGCACTGTAAATTTCTCACCCAGGAGTGACGGGTTCTATCCGTACACCCAAAGCTAGTCTCGGGTATGGGTAAAAACTACCCGTAGACATCGCCAAACCCACGGGTCTGTGAAAAACTGTAACCGTGAAGCATTTAAGTACATAAAGGGTTCACGGGTACCCGAGACGAGTTCATTGCTTTTACCCGTGGGTGAAGGGTTTCGATACATCCCACAAGATGGAAATGTGTCCTGTTAAACGTAGGTGACAGGATTTCATACGTGGTACTCATGGTACCCGTTTCAAGACAAATTATGTTCCTTCCTGTATCTTTTAAGATAACATTACTGCTGTTAGTGTGCCAGCTGTAGTACAAAAGTTCAAATTCCAACCATACTACCAATCTCCGTATTGGACTGGTTTTGATACTGCCTTATTTTTCCGAGTACTCACGAATGGACAAAAGACTTTCGGCGACTATCACTTCGATATTTTACTTACGAAGCCCATCCTGGACCACTTCTTTCCCGATTGCTTCGACATGCAAAATCGCTCCGAGACAGCGTATGTCATTCCAGAGTTCACATAGCCCGACTTGACGGATGATCAATTTCAATGTTCTTCAGAATCATCCTTGGGAGTGATTATTCAACCGCTGTCTTAGGCACTTCGATACTCCCTTCAACTATCCTCCCCTCCTGCATCCAATCTGTATGGGCCTCAATCTGCATCTCCCTCTAATCTGGGTTCTTTCTCACTTTCAGAAGCACCAGACGCGCCGCTGAAACATTTGCATGAAGCGGCAATTTTCTGGAAAGAGCAGTCTCTAGGAGTAAAGACCGCTGACTGCTGGGCGTTTTTTCAAGCAGATGATACCAATGCCCTGTCGCGTACCAAAATCGAGATCAAATTTCATTGCTGGGTATGCCAGACAAGAAACGCGGGAAGGTTTTACGTAAGAGAAATAATGGCACTAACTCTATGCTATTGAATGTGAGGAAATACCATAGCACCTTGCTTTTGGAATTTCAACTAACGCTGAGAAGAAAACCGAGACGAAACGGAAATACAAGGGAAAGAATGTGAAGGAAATACAAAGCTTCTGGGAACAACGTGGTTCCAAACGTTACGGGAAAGAGCACCCCAAGATGCTTCAATTCGAAAAAATGTTGGCTTGCTTATTTCGAAGGGCCTGTACCCTATGCGCATTGTATAAGTTCCTTGGTTTGCTCGCCTACTTCTGCATTGTGATCCTCGTTTAAAAATTCGCTCTCGAAGAAAGCGTACATATGCTATCGTCCCTGATTTGGTAACTGATGCTTTAAGAACTGTTGATGATGTAATAGAGAAATCCTTTGCAGTTGCATTTTCATTTGATTTGTGGATGTCCATGGGTGCCCAGGATATGTTCTCAATTTTAGCGCATCCTGTAACAAAAGATTTTATGCAAAAATCCTATCATTTGAATCTGTTGCAGATGGACAGCACTGACGGGTTGGCTGTGGCTGAAAAGCTGGAGAATATCGTTGATGAGTACTCTATTCGCAACAAGATTTTATAATATGGGTATGATGGTGGAAGCAATCTATCCAAATGTCGGAATGCTATCAGCGGATTGGTTGGCTGTGATATGATTGGTCTTCATACACCATTAGAAAAACAATGCTGGGCCCACATTCTGAAAGGATGTATTTCCAAAGCAATCGGGCCATCAGCCAATCATGATGAAGCATGCATGTTTTCAAGTTTAAAGATGTTAAACGGAAGCTTTAGTCATGTATTACATGGAGTAAGAAATCGGGAAAGGGTACCTGTGTTTGGTCTGATGCCTCTATCTCTGCTGGTTTAACATCCAAGCGGCTATGTAGTCCTTTCAAGATTCGCTTTGGAAGGGTTATTTTGATTCTAGAAAGGCTCTCGCAGTAAAAATCTGCGGTGGAAATCGCCTATGGCCAATCCGATAATCTCGAGCTTCAGTTGCGTAATCATAGCAGAACTGGTTGGGCGGTGGCGGAATATGTGTTTATTGCGCTCAGTCCCATTATGAAATTCTGTACAAAAAATCAGGGATCATCCACGTTGCTACTTCTTTCTGATACTGTGGCAAGCTGAATTGATCTGAGTGTGGATTTACAGAAAATATCGGATGATGCACTGTGCACAAAGCCACTTTTAGGAAGCTTCGAGCACGAGATAGGTGTTTATGTACAGAAAATTGCGAATGCATCAAACACTTTCATCAAGTCATATGTAAATGTTTTGGTTTCTTTTGGTGATATCAAGGCTCACTATGTTATATCTCTACTTCTGGATCCACGTTTCTCCAGGTTGACTGCCCTGAGAAGATATGGGAACAGTTGTTCTGCCCCGAATATCTTTGATACTGTGAAGAGCTACAACAACGTTCTTATTGAATGGATGAGAAATATTTATTCTTCTATGAATAATGAGATACTGGGTGTAGTAGAAGAACCGACTGCAGAAGACAATGATGATGGTTTTAACTTGTTTGAAACAGTTCTGGATGGGCAACCGAGTTTGACAACCTCAATGCAGCAGGAGTTTTATAATTATCAACATGAAACAAGGCGATATGACGCAAATGCGATATGACGCAAATGCAGAGACCGTTCTCTCAAGGATAGGGAAAATGGAAGTTGAGTTTCCACATGTCGTCATGCTCCCCAGACGTTTAATATGTGTCCCAGGTTCCCAGATCGATAATGAAAGGGAATTTTCAGCGGCTGGTATTATATATAAGGGGCGCAGAAGCCGAGTAGGGTAACATAACATGGATTCCATAATGAATGTGTATCGCAACTACAGTGATAATGCGTTGAACGACAAGAAGGAATATACAGAGTGCTATCCTAGATCCTCTGGAACCGCCAATCGTTGCAGGATATAATTGACTTGGAAGTAGAACTCGAAATTTCTTTCAGTGATTCCGAACTTTTGGGTCAAGACGAATAATTTAAGATACTTTGAATGGAGACAGACAGAAAAAGATTAGAATTCTTATAGCAATGAAGAACCAATTAGGTCTAGTATCGGTTTTATTTTGAGCTCTATCGTTCAGGTTCCGTCTACAGGTATCCATATAAGTACTGATATGTACATTGAACTAACCAATGTCAATGCTTTCATCTTCCCAGCCTGCATACTTTTCACTTGAGACAGACAAGAAATCGACGTTGAAACTTGAAACTTCATATAAATAACTAAACTCTAAATTAATAATGACTCAGGCGTCATGCTACAGAATAAATTCACATGGTAATTTCTGATAGAATTTCAGTTTGAATAGTGCCTATGTCCATTCCATGTAACCCTTCCTACCCTCGTGGGTATGACTGAAAAGTATCCGGGTGGCGGGTACCCCTGGGTACCAGTGAAAATAGCACGGGTCAAGGGACGAAGCCGAGGCCAAAACTAAATTCGTACCCACGGGTGTCTTTTAACCCGTGGTCAGAGGAGAAAAGCACTCAACGGAATATTACAAGCACAATCGCCCTAATACGCGCGGAAATACCCGTGCGCACGGGTAACCGCCCAAAACTGGTGCGCATCCGGGCCCATGCCCACACCCGTGCCAAAGTAGGCCACCCATGCACCGCATGCCCACCCATGTCTACGTCACACCCGTGCCCACTTGTGCCCACTTGTGCCCTTCGAAAAGACACGTGCCGGGAGCTGCTAGGGCCCACCAGTGCCCACAGGTGCCCATTGGTGCCTGTCGCCAAGGCCCAGTTTGGAAATTTTGGACCGGGGTCTACATTTTAGCCAATGAGCGTTCGAAAACGAAAATAATGACGGACTGCCAGCCATTGAGCTCCAAAGAATATATGAAGTTCCAATCGCCACGCTAAGCTTAACTCCAGACTGAGTAGTGCTTAATGACATTGGCATGGAATTCAACATCAGCAGGAAACACGATCTCGGCGTTAGCCCTTGCCATGTCATTGGTAGGTTACCTGAGGGTGCCAAAAATGGTTTCTTTTAAATGGACATATGTAGCTCTTGCGGAGGGACTTGCCAATCTCGAGATTTGGTTGAAAGACAGGTCGATTAAAGGTATCCAAATGGCGAGAGCAGGACACAATCAATACATGCCATTTCGCCTGGCATCGGTGAGAAATCTCCTGTATTGGTATTCTACTCTAGAAATTAGACAGAAATGAGTATCGCGTATATACAGGCGATACTCTTGCGCACTTTCTAATGCTCCGTTATGCAATGGCCTTCCACATGACTATTGCGCGACTTATTTGGCCAGAGGCGCCCTCTATGATATCTGTATGGGAATCCCTACATAAACCATTGAAACTTGTGGGTGATGGTCGTTTTTCAGTTCTTTGCACCATCTCACCAATTACAGGGCATGTTTGTCAAACATACTCTTACCTGAAAGCCAACAGGTTTGGTCAAGAATTCCGGGTGGAACATGAGTACCCAAATGGAAGGGCTATATTTTTGAGTCGGAAATAAAATGCCGTGGTTTGAAAATGTATGAGAAGCTATATGAGACGGGAGGACGGCCAGAAGGAATGCAAAAGCTTCCCCTAAACAAAAAGGACCCAAAAACAGTGGGACTGAGATATCCTCACTCCACTGGACATTCACGGTGTACGAACTTGTTGTCCAGATTGGCTGATGTCATAAATCCAAAAAGCCTTTTTGCACCATTGGGCAACAAAATCATGTCCAGAACGTAACCTCTATTACCCGTTTATTATTAAGTAAAAATGGCTTCTGAACTTCAGAGTGTGGGATATCATCAATGCACAGGTTCCTGTGTAGAGGAGAGGGCGGCGGTGGTCGAAGGATCAGAGTGGGAAGGCCGGAAGGGAAGCCACGAAAGGCCAGAATACTGGTGCTTGCCATCGTGCCCGTTGATCCGAGCGGCCGCACAGTCCTCGCACCATTACCTTTATGGCAATGGCACTCTAGCGAATTACTGGTGTACTGTTCACGGTACAGTGCTAAGCTGGAAGCTCTGCTCCGAGCTCGCCACTGCACCCCTAGAGCCCAACCAGAAAGCTACACCTGTGACCCGGCACAACCCCCTCTCAGGGCACCCCCAATGGCTACGACGAAATTTAAAGATCAAAATTTCAGACCAAAATCGATGGGGCAAAGGTAGCAGAGTATTCAGCATTCCTGGATGAGGTCCAGGGCTTGGGAGTTCTAGTCCCAGTGACGCCAAATTATTACTGCCAACAGGCGTATTAAGCGTCCCTCAGAATGTTTAGTACTCCAGACAGGGAGGCGGGTGTGTCCATGTCGACTGTAATCACCCACTAATCCTGTGACGAGGCAACAATAGACGCTGAGAGAGAAGGGTGCGACCCAGGGTACCCACGCTTGAGAACTCCTTTTCGCAATTGTAAGCTTCAGAACCGTGACTAAGCGTGACCACTGACGAAACTGGCACACTGCTGACTGCCTTTACCACTCTTATTTCCACTCTTGAGAATCCAACAGCGGAAGAACTGCAAAAGCAGGCAAGTTCCCCGTTTAGCAGATAGTGTTGAGGAGTTCGTACATACGAACAATGCGCTTCTTCAACCCATCTGCGATATTGTCCGTCCTTGGAATGTACTGGAGGATATCGTGATCTGCGGACTCGATCGAGTCGCGAATGTGCTGGACCGTCTTGAGCAGACGGTAGTTTCTCGATTCATATTGCGTAGTGACAGTGTCGAAGAGGCCCTTTGAATCGACATGTAGGTGATGCCGCAGGGGTGTACCGGTAGAACCCAGATCTCTGTTGATGATATATCGCAACGGGAACCCTCGGTCATTGGCATCAGCGCAGGAGATGGCCTCTGCGGAGAATGACGAGTGACAGAAGCGATGTTACTTACTTGAGTTTCAATCCAACGTGTGATAAAGACGATCTTTCGCACTATCCTCTAGGGCCAAACCAGTTACGAATCTGTTCTGACCATAGCTCTGTGAGCTTGATATGTTCAACGAAGCATCCGAAAAGCTCCCAATGTAGGCTAGTGTAAGACGACCACATGGTGCTGGGTAGTACAGTGCGGTATGTATGTCTAGAACCTCTCTTGCCATGCCATTTGCTTCGCAGAGATGCCTGATCAGCAGCCTCCGGAGCTGCTGTAGCATACGGCTCTCAACAAAGGCCGGTTGTGTTAAAGCAACCTGCCAAAGAATTTTCAGCAACCCGCCATCTTCTGGTACATAGAGCGTTCTGTAACAGTGACAGGTTCTTCTTGGGATTTTCGGCGCGAACGAGACACGGGGATCTTCGTGGGGTGTCTGGTGAGGTATTATGGCTTGGATGTACGAACGCTGCAGTCCTCTACCTGCCTCAAGCTGCAACCATTGGAATTGATTGTGCTCTGTGTAGTTTTACGTTCCATCTGGAAGACTGAGGGGACGTTCACAGGTCCTTGTTACCTCTCGGTAGCACTCCTGTTAAGGGTTGGTAGGGCGACTCCTCCGTGGACTAATAATAAGCAAACCCGGAAGGGTTGGGAGACCAGAGAAACCACACTTTGTGCTGAGGGTTCTCGTAACCTATGAGATTTACTGGATCAAATCAGTGAATGGTATCTCCACCTTCCAGTTAGCCCACGTGGAAAGTTGGTCGTAAGATTTTGTGCAACCTCCCTAAGAGGGGTAGGAAGGGGTCACAGGGTGAATTACGGAATCCTCGCACAGAGGGATGTCCTAGAGATCAGCCTAAAGGGGATTCGGGCGCTATCCGCTCGGAGTTAGAGCTAAGTTTGGCTATTTTGATCTGTTCATACCCTGCACGGTAGGGCGCAATGGGCAGGCTCGGCTAATGTCCCCTCACGAGTTGCCCACACAGAAGGAACCCGGGCGGAATAGGGGTTTTGAGGGGCAGGCTGTCCCTGATAAGGGACAGGAAAAGGTCGGAAAGATTGGGTAGGGAGCCGTGGGGTGGAGCTTCCGTAGGCTTAAATAGCCTGTTTGCCCCCGTCAGGGGACAGTGCAATGCTGAGGCGCGGAAACTGTTCGGTTTCAGGTTGTGCGACCGAGAACGAGCAGTAAATGGCTAAGAACTTAAGGACAGGCTGTCCTTGAAAATAGGTGACCGCGGAGATGATGACACCGTGATCAGGGTGTCACAGGAATGGGTCTAGAGGAGGGGTGGAGACAGGATGAATGAGCATTCCGGGTAGGGATTGCAACGGATTGAGTCACCGGGAGGTGATTGAGTGAGCACGTAGAGGACGGTGACTAACCAAGCGTGTGTCTACCTGGTAAGGTAGAGCTCAGAGAGAGGTGCTGGGTTGCGGTTCTCGAAGAAGATGGAATTCTAGGGGGAGAGTCTCACGTATTCTTTTAATTATACAATACTCCGTTAAGCGTAGTGGCATTTTTACTAGTTTGTAAATTCCCCTAATTAATGTAAATAAAAAGCAAAATGGTCACCAGGAACCTCCAAATAAGCTACCTTGTTAGGTGTAAGGTACCTTAGGGCAATTATGGCCCTTAAAGTATTTATCACCTTGGTAAGGGTGATTAGGCTGTACATCAGAATAATTACACCATCTTGACGAAGGGAGGTGGCGTTTGTGCGATGGCACCGATTATCGGGCCTGCTCTCAATCAGGGTGCGCGTGATGAACCGCCCTCGGAAACGGGTGGTGGTCGTGGGGTAAGGTTCGAAAAATAACTTCAAAATATAACCCTGATAAGGGTGGGGGATACTGTATGACAGCCGTCCTGAGTTTTACCTGTACCCTAATGGGTAGTGTCAGTTTCTAGTACGCACTCCTCCGAAAAGAGGAGTGGTGTCAACGCAAGCGCATGTAAGGCGCTTGGTGGTGCAATCCACAAGAATCAAAAAGGTTTCCCGAAAGGGTATTTGTGCAATTAATCAATATTTTGCATTTACCCACCCTCAACGGGTGTAAACCTGATACGGTTTTTGGCGCCTACCCGGCCTGTTTCAAAAGTCAGAATTAACCTGATACGGTTTTGTAGTATTACGCAACCTCCGGAGACCTGAGTTTGGGTTTAGAGGTCCTAGTTACCTCTCGGTAGCAGGCCTAGGAGAAGGTGGTACAGCGACTCCTCTGTGGAGTTTAGGATGAGAGTCGCCTAAAAGGTTTTTCGGGAGACCAGAGTATCCTTATCCTATGCTTTAAGGATAGTCGTCACGGGGAGATTGAATGGGTCTAGCCAGAGAATGGTATCTTCACCTGGAGGCCGCACAGGTGACAGGTGGAGGGTTGATGGGTAAGAGGTTCGGCACCATCCCAGAACTGGGGAGGGGTGGTCGGTGAGATGCCAGACGTCCCGCACAGAGGAACGTGCAAGAGATGGGTCTGAACGGAAGAAAGGGGTCAACCACTCGGACTGTCGGACTGGTTTTGGCTAACAAAGATTGTTTCTACCCCTAATAGGGGTAGAGCGCAAGTAGAGGGGCGACCAGTGTTTCTCCACGGGTCGTGAGACCGTGGAGATCCCGGGAACATGAAGCTTTCTCGGGACAGTCTGTCCCGGAAACGAGACGGTTAAGGCCAAAAAGATGGGTAAAGTCACTGGTAAGTTGAACTGATGTGGCTAACATAGGTTGTTCGTCCCTCCAGGGGATGACACACTGCTTGAGGCACAGACAATATTCTTTCCCGTGTCGCAAGAACGGGAAGGAGCCGAGGTTTGGTGGCCTTTTTGAAGGACAGGCTGTCCTTGAGCAGGTGTGAACTTGATGATAGCTTCGTGCCTCGGGTGCGGACGACAAGGAGATGGATCTGGAGGGGTGATACGCGAGCCCCGAGGAGCAAACCCAGCGAGTAAACCGAGTCCGTTTCTCTCTGCTTCGGGGAGAACGCAGATGAAGGCGAGGAGTTTCTGTTGCACAAGAACGTAGATTGGAGGGGACCTGCGTACCCGCTTATTTTTTGGGTCACTCCGATAAGCGGAGTGATATTTATACGCGGCTTGGATAATTGTTTCCCCTAAACTAATCAATAAAAAGAAAATTTCACAATTGGTTCAGGAAGCCAATCAGCGGGCTAACCCGGAGTCCGCTGATCGTTATTGGTTGGCAGGGGATTCTTCGAACACACGTGTCGGGTGGCACATCATTAGAATTATCCAAAGTATAGGCCACCTGGGTGGGTGGGGGTTGTAGAAGCCATATCCTACCAATTAATGGGAAGGATAGTAGTGAGTTACTCAGCACATTTCCATTGGGGGCGGTGGATAGTGGACCCTTATCCTCGGCCAATAACATCAAGCCAACAGGACACACCCGCAGTGGGGTGGCTATGAAAATTTCCTTCGCCCACTATCCCATGGTGATTTCAGACAGGGCTTACAGTAGTGGTGACAACCAGTAGACCCCTCCCATTACAGGGAGGGGTGGGTTATTACAGTTGTTGTGTCCCTTCGGTTACCAACCGATTTGCCCCCTTTTCATACCCTAAAGAATGATTTTTAAAAAGTATCCATCTTATCACCCCCGATCCGGGGGTGATTACAGTGTCTAATTGATGACTTAGTGCCAAATGGATCCCTCTCCCTTTGGGCGAGGGAATTGATAAGGCCAACTCATCAGTTATCCCGTCCACCCGCCTTACTTCAATTGAATTAGGCGGGTGGACGGAGTTGGCGACCCATTCCCGGTGAAGGGTTGTCAAAAATATACGTAGTACCCCCCGTACGGGATAGTGCTGGTTTGGCTCCTTTTCAGGTGGAATTTATCAGCTGGCCCATCCATTAGGGGTTTTCTATGCATGGAAAGAATGACTTGTGCATGAATTCCACCCTGCAAGGGGTGATACCACTCAACTTAATCAGGTTGCCCTTAGGGTTTTTTGCAGTGACTTCCCTTGAAAATGGGTAATACTACACCGTGCAGTTTAGCCTGGCCAACTATGAACTGTTTCTGAAGGCATTCAGGGAACCACGTGGTGTCAGAGTCACTGCCACTCACGAGAAATCGTCAGTGAGCTTGGCACGCAGCTTACGGATGTTCCCTGATACATGTCTCAGGATGAATAGCTGTGAGACACGAAACACTCGCTCGAACATCATATACTTCACTAAAAACAGCGCCAAGCTGTCAGCTTCCATTTGCGACTGACTTCGCTGATGCCGTACGGGAGCTTCTTCAATTTCTAAAGTTCCCCATGTAGAGCGGCGAAATCACAAGGAGTTCGGGCGTAGATATCGGGCTTGATAGGGCCATATTGAATGTATGCTCCTTTGACGTTCATTTGTGTTATGCGAATGTGGAGGACGGAATGGAGGCTGAGTATCATCCGTACAACTGCGAATTGTACTGCAGAGCTGTCCTTTCGAACCTGTGACTTGTCACGCTTGTGGTTGCCGTGCGGAACGAGTCTCGCCTTCAAGCTTCGGTAGACGTCCTCGGAGGTATTCACTTTATACACCACATGCCTGGTGATGACATTCGCCCGTCGTGGTAGCGCGCTATCTTGGACTACGTCGTATGCTCCTTCCCAATTTTGTCGCTCGTCGACGAGGGACGAAATCACGTGCCACGGCGGTGCAAACTGCAGCTTGGAGCGCGTGAATTGGACTACCAAATCACCCTCCTCTGCGAGCACATCCTGCTTGTTTTTGTGACTTCAGTATTCCTGTATCCTCATGATCAACAACTTCGACACTACCCGATATCCTTCTCAGCATGCCTGGCGAAATCGGTCTGCAGACCGACCATGTCACCCATTTTCTTTGCTGCATGATGTGCTGTTTTCGCAGGTACAGGTGACGTTTCATCATGCTCATGGATGATTTGCGGCTCGGGTTGTGCAACCTCAAGTTGCTGATGGATAGGCGAAGCAAGTTGAAGTCGGTGGATCTTGACTTGTAAGCGGTGTAGACTGACTGACAGGTATGACGGCTTCATCCACTTGCGTGAATGTAGTACTACCCTCCCTGGAGGACAGGAGGGTCTACAGTGTCCCTAGCCTCTCCGGCAGGCGGTCGGTGTGGTAGAGCGACTCCTCCAGATGGAGTCAAGTGGTGATGAACAATCCCATGAGTGGGAGACCAGAAACCTCTCTCCCTGCGTTGGGAGAGGTCTCGGGGCTGTCGTAGCTCCTGAGCCCCAGCAG